>MU271154.1:0-128603 GCA_021432605.1 Coniochaeta sp. PMI_546 | reverse complement strand
TCCTCGTCCTCATCCTCATCCTCGTCCTCATCCTCATCCTCGTCCAGATTCAGATCGCTCAGAATCCCAATGATATACGGCCGCGGATCTCGTGCCATCGGTTGTAGCGCGCGTGCCGGTAGTCGCGCAGGCGGGACTGCAGTTCCTCCGGGAGGGCTTCCCACTCGGCTTCTGACGTGGACCGGTAGCGCTTCCAGTCCCATCCTTCAGGGGGCGGAGGCTGGAGGTCCTTGAAGAAGGCGTCGTTGTCGATACTTGGTCCGGACATGATGTTATGCGATGGCGGTGGGGGCAAGGCTGGGTTGAGGAAGAATGGGAGTACGTGTCAGGCTCTGATGGGTGAGTTGTTGAGTGAGGTGAAGGAGAAAAAGGACGAGGAGGATGAGAAAGTGGATTGATGTGGGATTTGGCTGCGAGGCAGGCTGCCGTACTTGCAGGAGACGAAGGTTGTTGGTTCTTCACAACCAACCATTTGGACTTTCCGGTACGCGTAACTTCGATCCGTTATACCGTACTCGCACCCCTATCATTCTGATATGGATAAGCCAGGTCAGCTTCGCTCTCTTTGCTGCTGGGAACAGCTCACGAAGTCTCATCAAACGGGGAGATGAGGGGGTGGTGATGATAAGACGCGATGACTCCTAGATGGATCAGCACTCACTCTCCTCACTCACACCACGATGTAAGGGGGGGAGGGACGATTAGATCTGGGAAGTACTCACCAAATGCTCACCTTAGGACCATTCGTCGATGCCGAGAATAGGGACGCCGTAATCTTGTATACAGGGCTTTGAGATTGCGGTAGGAGCTGATTCTGAACCGAGTAGTGTCCGATGTACGGATGGGTCCGGGTCCGTTTTGGCATACGTTCTAGTTCCGCGCCGGCCCGCGCTTCTCGAGCAGGGAGTAGACGTGTGCCCTGGTTGTGTTGGAATTGTCGTCCCAGTCCAGGGTTAGACCCTCCGGTAATTCTGGCGGCAGAAGCTCGAGGAAGTCTCCGAAGCACGGCCGTCAAGGTCCACAGTATTCCTGGGCGAAATCAATGGTTCGTCCAACCTCACAGTCGTGACCATTATGTCTTGTGTACATCTATTTATTCCTTTTTGTTACCAGGCAATCGAATTCTAGCTAGGTCAACTCCAGCTGCAAGATGCCTCCTGGTTACACGTTTTTGTGGATTGCTCCCTGGTCGTTCGTAGCTAACATACGTCTATGCCCACTTTCCCAGCAACGCCATCAGTGCCGCCCCCAGAAATAGGGAAAGGAGCATAAAAATGACGCGCTCCCCGCGCTCGCTCACGTGCTGATTGAAGATGAAGTCCCGAGCCAACATCTCGACCACTCCCGTATATAGGAGAACACCCGCCGACGCGGCATCAATGATACCAGAGACGACATTTGCCGTGAAGGAGGTGCCGTCATAGGACGTCTTGAGACCCATTCCGGCAGCGATAGCGATCGGGGTGGTCAACCCGTAGGCGAGAGAGAGTACCCACGGGAGGTACGCAAGGTGGCCTGGAAATGGAATCTCCGAGAGACGAGCCCCAATTCCGAGACCCTCAAAGGCCTGGTGGAAGACCATGACCGGGTATAGCGTGGTGAACTCGTCGCCTACCACTCCCAGGTTGAGGCCGATGATGACCGAGTGGAATATGATGCCAAATTCCAGAATGAGAAATGCCGAAATCTTCTCTCTGAATGCACGCTGTTGGTCTTCTATGTCCAACGAAAGGCTCTCTATCTCTGTCGAAGCGTTCTTTGTCGTATTAAAATCGATAGCTGCGCCATCGCCATAAGCTAGCTGCTCGCCCGGCCGGGGTGCCACGACGGATCTTTCAACGAGGTCGGATTCCAAATTATCGGAGAGCCGCCTGGACTGGACAAGCCGCCGCGCCGTAAAGTCAAGAAGAAAGTTAAGCATCAGCGACGCCATGGCAATTGCCGGAGGCCACGCATAGCCCACCCAGCCCCCGGTCAGGCCGACGCATGACGCCGGTCCAATCTCGTCGTATGCGGGATCAAGCAGGTGGATGAAGGCGGTTGCGATGATGACCCCGGAGCCGAAGTATTTGAAGAATAAGTAAAGATACAGGGGCATGTGAAAAAATTGCATGCGTGTCGATAGAACCGGAATGAGTGTTGTCGCAGTCGAGGCGACGAAGATAACGAAGACGGCTGAGATGCGGATTCCGAGACTGCCACTGCCGTCATCTTTCTCAGAGGACGCTAGGTAGCATACTATATCTCTTTGGTCTGCAGTATCCAAGTCAACGCTGTGCGGGTTGAAATGCAGCGACATTGTAGCGACTGTGGCAGATACAACCAACTGTTGGCGGCCTAATGAAACTGAAAATGACACGGTCAATCCACCCAAGTTCAACGAGTCAAAGAAAGCATATGGCCCAGCATCCGAAAGGTCCTCAGGACGGGTGCCAGCGCACTTTAAATAAGATGCGCTCGAGGTAGACCGGTATCTGGAGCAGGATGTGATATTTGACTTGCCATCAGCTGCGGATCCTACCTTGATGGTCGAACTTGAATAAGGGGGTGCACCTTGATGGCCGGGCCCTTTCTTGCGGTCATTGCGGAGAGTGCCATAATGAATTGTCTCTTTATAACTTCGAGACTCATTCCCGAAGAAGTTCGACACTCGTGAACTAGTGAAGGTGGAGCTCGAGAAGGGGTCCCTGTGGCCATGCCGGCGTGTGAGAGCCAAGGTCCTGTCGGCGCAACCTTGGCAACGGCTTACCTACAGTAGTTCCTCTTCTATGGTTTTGGACTCAAATTGCGTGATTCTAGATGCTATAAATTTTGTTCTTGGATGGTTTTATGAAGCCATGCTCGTCATGAGTCTATTGACTTCGCTGATGTCCCGTTGCAGGACGCCCAACCTGGGTTCCGGCGCTGGAGTACTGCCAGGATTGTTCTATGGGGGATAGACCTATAACGATGAATATAGATCGAAGTTGTGCAGAAGAGCTCGCAGCTGAACAAGTCGGTGTTGCAGAAGCGAGAGCCCAAAGGAATCCCCGCGTCCTGGGGCGCCTTCAACCCTAAGATTTCACAAAGGAGGACCTAGGTTCGAAAGGAAGCCGGTTAGGGACGCCTGAACAGAGTAAACGTGGTGTAGCATGCCCTCCAGTCTGATCATTCCAGCCGCTGAATCTCTCAACGACTAAGCGCGTCTTCCGTGTTTCTCGTCATCACCTCTACACTGTCATCTCATTCGATCGCTATGACCAATACTGCGGTGTAGTTGCTGAGTTCTTCCTCAATGTGACCTCCTATCCGAGGCTACAGCTAGATGGAAAACCAAGGGTGCGTGGCCAACTCTTCTGCTTTTATACGCGCTGTCGGATCATACGTGAAGACCTTGGATAAGAGGTCGGCCAGTAAGGACGCCTCTGGCTCAGAAATCCTCGGAAAAGCCCCAAGCATGCCATTCATCTCATCCGAGTAAGCCGTGAAGTAGGTTCCAGCAACGCACACTGCGGTCGGTTTCCACAACAGTGAGCTCAATGATGCCGGGAAGGGTTCCCTGAGCGCGGCATCGTCTTCGAACAGAGCATTTTCCGGCTCCATATCCGTAGCCTTGACAGCCTCGCCCAGATGGTCTATGAATAGACTCGGTGGTTCATCCACGATAGCCCGTATCCTCTCCTCCAACGGCCGTGCTTCTTCCAAAGTCCAGAATGGCTCACCCTGCACTGGGTCTGTGACGGCAAGCCCCTCCTCGTCGAATTTGGTTTGCCCCCAGTCCTCCGGCAGCTCGCCGAGGGCCTTGACAATCTGCCTAAGAGCGTCTGCTGGGGAATCGGTATCGTAGTCGAAAAAGAGATCCTCGCCCGACCGGATTCGAAAGATGGCACAGCCCAGGGCCCAGACGTCCGATGCTGGGCTTGCCGGCCGCCCGACTGCAACTTCCGGTGCCAAGTACTTTGCAGGTATGCCAGGTCGTTCTGGTGGCGGACTTGTAGTTGTGAATGACTGATCGAAGTCGATGACGCATATTTCGCGGCTGAGCACGTTGGTGGTCGAGGAGCAAAAGTTCAATGGGACCACCACGTATGCGGGTCCATGGGGTCCTGGGGGCTCACCAGAATATGTTCGGAGCGGGGCTGACAAAGGACGACCGAAAAGATCGAATAGGTGTTGCTCCTGATACGAGTCGAAGTCGTCAACGAGGCGCAACGCCATGTTGCTCGCGGTGAAGTCTAGGCTCGTGTTAGCACGCACCTCTGTTTGCATATTTCCAGACTGGGTCCTCCTGGTTGCAAATAGCTCACCTCCGTGGCTTAGCCCATGGGCATGAAGCTGGGCAAGAGCCCGAGCTGCTTGGACTGACAAGTCCCTCGCAAACGCTGGTTTCAGTCTCGAATAGATACCCTTGGAAAGATTTGACAAGTCCGGACCCAGAACCGGATACACGAGGCAGAGATGCCGCCCATTTGGACCATCAATCCAGAACTGCCGATGAGGTATGGCGAACAGATGGGATGTGGCAACAGTAGGGTGACTGGCAATCACAGATCGGTCGTTATACGTGGAGGATTCTCTGGCGGTGACGATCTTCAAGGCTACCCATCGATTTGCGACAGTTTCTCGAGCAAGCCAGACAGTAGAGTAACCACCGAAACCGAGCTTATGCACAATTCGGCAGCGGCCCCCGTCGTACACATCACCAAGGTGTACCGGGTGGAAGCCTCCCTGCTCGTAATTCTCGAGGTCTTCGAAATCCCCCAGCTCGAAAGGCAGGTACTTCCACGAGCTGCTCTCAGATTGCGAGTCCATGGCCAGCCGCGTGCGGCCGCCGTTCACCAGATAGTATTGTGAATAGACCGATCGTGAAGGGTGAGAGTGCGATCTGAGGTCCATCTCAACAAACTTATGCGTCACCCGTCGTCAGGCGACCCACATGCAGCCGTCCAATCGGAAGCCGACCGGTTGACGCCCACATACACGTAGTAAGAAGTGACGCGCGATCACAAAGCGCGGATAGAGGCTCCCTCAAACAGTACGGTCGTGAACATTGACGGCGGTGCTGCATGATCTACTGGGCAGTATGCTGACAAACGGTATCCTAACCCGTGCATAGAGTCTGGGAATGCTGAACGATGGTATAAGTGGCTACGGATTAACTTTTGCGCTTTGTCAAGGAGTGAGGCTGCATGGCCAGCAAGATCTAGCACTCGAAGCTGGTTGATCTCAACTGCTCTGTCCAAACGCCACATGAAAGAGATACTCTCAAGCCAAGACTGATCCTTCGATGTAGCCTCCGAACAGTCTGCGCTGTTCTGACAGGCCCGCGGAGTCACTGGTGTTGGCAAAATTTGGTGTTTCTTGAGGAGATGATGCTCCACAGTCAGGGAGAGGGTGTGCCAGTGTTGAGTGAAGTAATCAGGCCATGACTTACCATGTGAATGAAGGCTCAGTAGTCCTCGAAGCTGCGTATTGAAAAGGAAAAAGCTAGGAGATGCGTAACAGGCATCAACTCCAAGCTGCTGCGCACCTCTGGGGCAACAAAGCCGGACACTTTCCCAGACGTCTTGACTCTCTTTACTTACTCAGGCATCACATTTGAAGAAATATATGACACGACATGATTGTCGACATTGATCTCGAAGCCGGCAAACTTTACACTGTATATGAAAACCACGGAAAGTCTGGACAAGTGGAACTCATCGCATCACTTCATCGATCGTCCCAGCACCTTGAACGAGAATTCCTTAACGCCTGTGATTCCATCAATTCCCACGGCAAATAATTCGCAGGCCTGGGGCAGCCGGTGTAGTGGTGTTGGAGATGAACGATTGTGTCGTAACGTGCCGATCAATTTGCTCAGTGCGCTTGGTGACTGCCGTCGTTAGGGCGATACTGCGAGGGTCTTGTTGACGATCTCGGATATATAAAAGCTTAGATAGATTTCTCGAGAGCGTGCGGCAGATTGTGGGACGCATCGACACACCAACGTACCAACGCACGTGAGCGGATGCTCAAGCCGTCTCGAGACTCCTTAATGAAGTCTCTGCGCCGGCATTGGTGAACACATGGAGCGAATCTCTTCGGATGTGGCTTTAGCCAGAAGGCACCGCGCCCATGTGCCTATCGGTATTCGCTGAACGATATAACGACCTATAGGAACCCCTGCCCCACCAAATAAGAAGCGCGACTTACTTCTCCCCAGACTTTGCCCCAAATTTAGGATTAGATTAATCCGGACATGCCCTAATCAGCGGCAGTTGACTCGGGCGGTTTTGCCACAGACTCATGGCCGTCTCAGTGCCTCTGCCATGGCCAACCAGTCCTGGGTTGATGGCAGATGCGGCAAAAGCTGACAGGAGTGGGATATCCGGTAGCCATAAAAGGGAGGCCATGGCACGCCAAGTCTCCGCAGCCTTGGTCGTTCTCTGCCTCTCGCTTCTTCCCGTTGTTTGTTCGTCCAGGGATCATTCCTTTCACAGCATCTAAACCTCAAGTGCAACCCGTTGTGACAGTCTCACGATGCAGCTGAAGACCATCTTGGCCCTGGCGGGGGCTGCCACTGCGCAAGAGCTCATGCGATTCGGCTGCTCGCAGCTGACCATCGACCGCATCGACCCCCTGGTGAACCCGGGAAGCTTGCCATCCGCACATATGCATCAAGTCATCGGCGGGAACTCTTTCAACGCCTCCATGACACCGGGCGAACATGATCCTCCCTCTGCGAGTACCTGCACGAGCTGCACTTACTCCGAGGATTTCTCCAACTACTGGACGGCCAATATCTACTTCAAGGCCAAGAACGGGACCTACAAGCGCGTGCCCCAGGTTGCCAACCTAGGACTCGGTGTCAAGGGTGGAATGACGGTATACTAGTGAGTTGAAGTCGTTCCACAGTCATAACCCTATGCAGCCGCTAACAGTACACCCAGTATCCGCGGATATCAAGCAAGTGCCAAAGTCACCGCATTCAAGCCGGTAAGTGACAACTGTGGTCTTTGAAAGCCGCTCGAGATATCATCCGTTAGGTCTAAGTCTAATGCGATCAAACAGGGATTCCGCATGCTAGTCGGTGATCCCGCCAACCGCAAGGCCAGCGCCGTGCCCTCAGGCCTCTGCTTCCGCTGCGAGGCGAACATGGACCAGAACCCATTCGGCGGCGCTCCGTGCTCGGGCAGCGACGTCAAGGGCTTCCCCAAGAGCCCATGCGGCGGCGGCTGGCGTGTCACCGTCACGTTCCCCTCTTGCTGGGACGGCAAAAACGTCGACAGCCCCGACCATAAGAGCCATATCGCGTATCCGGCAACTGGAACCTTTGAGAGCGGTGGTGCCTGTCCGGCTACGCACCCTGTCAAGATTCCCCAGGTCATGTACGAGATCATGTTTGACACCCGGCAGTTCAACAATAAGGCCGAATGGGACACGACTGGCCAGCCTTTCTACTGGAGCATGGGCGACAACACCGGATACGGGATCCACGGAGATTACCTCTTCGGATGGAAAGGTGAGAGTAACGAACCTCGTCAACCTGACAAGTGCTGACAGTTGTGAAGGCGATGCGCTGCAAAAGGCCATGGACAACAAGTGTGCCGGTGACAACTGCAAGCCACTCCAGAGGCAGGCAGATGCAAAGGCTATCGCCTGTACCAAGGGCCAGATGGCACATGAGAGCATCGGCGACGACCAATGTAAGCATCATCTCCCCACTATGGGTTGCCAGATACTGACATATACTGGCAGGGCTTCCCTCGCTTCCCGGCCAAAGTAGCATGCCGATGTAGATTGAAATACGGACGAACTTGGTGGAACGAGAAAGAGCCAAGTCAAATTGCTTAGCGAGATATAAATTCACGGTGATAGTCCCTTGCGTTTGATGTCGGAAGATACCTTTTTTGTATGATCCGCAGATATCCGTAATAGCTTTGACGGTTCATAGCCGTTAGTTGCTCATGTGCTCTGTCACCATGTGTCTCGTCATCAGTAGACCAGTCCCGTAGAATCTGCTTCCACATATTGTACCGACTTCAATCATCATTTTACTTATTGTTTGCCAAGACTCCCTCTCCTCATCTATCAATGAAGAGTTCTGTGTGCTGATAGGGTATGTGGTCTTGACTCTTACCCTAAAATTCCAGCCTGCCGGGTCCCGGTACGTCTGTCTTGCAGTTGATGTCTAGCTATACGGACCACCACGTTCACGTCAGACAATGATGAAATTTTATCCATCTAGACAGCTTCGATTCCATTGTTACCTCGGTCGATTTCCGAACATTGAATATGTCAAGTGCGACGTGCGATCACGGCAGGAATGACAAGGGAGATGAATCTTTTAAGAGACATATCACTTATATTCTGACTATGTTGACCGAGGCGTATTTAGATCTAATTATTGCAATATATTATTCCTCAACACATAAAAGAACTCGACCAGTCAGCTCAGGCTGGCAGAGACTCGACAAGACGATCCTTCTCTCTCCGTAGAGCCTCCTCCAATGAAGTAAGGGGAATGCCGAATTTGGCCTGGGCCTTCTTGGGGGCATCTGCAATAGAGCTGAAATCTCTCGCATTTGCGACAATCTGAACTCGCTGGCCAAAGACTGCCTTCAGCGTCTCCTCCTGCTCCGCTGGCGTCCGCCTCCTCACCCGCACAACTTTGCCGCTGACTCTGGTGATGATGTCGCGTGCCTCTTCGATAGTGAGCAAGTCGTTGAAAAGATCAATCTCCTGGCCACCGAACTTGGTTGGGTCCAACAAGGCCGCCGCCGCGTACTTCCCGACATCGTGAGCGTCTGTGAAAGGCAGCCTGGCACCTTCCTCAAGGCAGTGGGCTAGCTCTCCATGCGTCGGAAGCTCAGGGAAGTTGTAATATGAGTGTGGCACCATGAAGTCCTGAAGAATGATGGCCGGCCGAAGGATAGTGTAGGCTTTGAACCCGGCTCGGCGGACGATATCCTCAAGGGCTATCTTGGAGACGAAATAGTCGCGCAGTTGGGCTTCATCAGTCAAAGTACCATCCAAGACGGTCTTGTCGTTCGCGAGGATTACCGTGGAGGCGACAATGCTTTCAACACCAGCTTTCAAGCACGCCTCAGCCACGGCCTGGGCCTGCGCAGTCTCCAGTCCTGGGATGGGAAAGGTGTTCAGAAAGACTCCTTTGCAGCCCTGTGCTGCCGGAACTATGTCTTCAGGATTCTTGCTCTCGCCTTGGAATAGCTTGATACGCGGGTCTTGCAGGGTTGGCGGGACCTTATCAAGGTTGCGGACAACCGCATGCACTTGGACTCCGGCATTGAGCAGATGCTTGATGACCCATTGGCTTTGCATGCCGGTCGCCTGGGTGACTAGGTAGGTAGCCATGTTGATTTGTGGTTTGTGGAATAAAAGGAGGAAACTAATGTAGATATGTCCCGCGAGGAAGAATGCTTGGGTTATGCGGAGGCAAAACTTTATGTGCTGTGTAGTGAATCTAGCACATTGAAGTAGGAGAGGCCATACTTATATATATACAGACTAATCGCCAATGCTTTGGCCACATGAGCAGTTGCCATCATCACTACTTGTGGTCCAGATCATGGCTTACACCTTAGAAGTTACGAAATGGGGTATTGGCGGCGCGGAAGGCATGATCCAAAGGCGTGGACAAGGGGGAATGTTCACCAACGAGAATCAACGGGAACAGATTTACGTCGACAAAAGTTGCCCTTGGTGGGTCCAGGGGCTGTGGTGGTTAGGGGCAGGCTACGAGATATGTTGACGCCCATTTTAGTTGACGTGGCCTGCTAGTTGTTCTGCGTCAATCGCGTACGAACTCCCCGACTCAGCCGGTCACTCGATTCAAGCCATTGCTCAATGGAAAATCGTGAACACCTATCTTGTCGAGCCAATGAGCCTTCGCGGGGAACTTCTAAACGACGGATTTAGCTCCTTTCGGACGGCTTTAGCTCCGCGAGTTTGATATGTAATCAGCGCTCGCCGCCCCCGAACTTACTTTGGAGAAGCATGGGCAGCGGAAGACGCGATAGGATGTGCAACTAGGTACCTTTGGTAAGTACACGCTTACGGACCAACCGGCTTCCATAGTTGAAAGAACGCTGACTAAAACAGGTTCCTCCCATCTACCAAAAACTTGCCTCTGGTGGGTCTAACACCAGTGCCCAGAGGTTACCTTATGTCCATAAGGTAATGTCCTCCATCAAAGCGCAACTTCGTGATAATTAATGCACCGGTTCCGATTTTCGACTTGATAATAACTTGCCTCTAGTGGGTTCGTCAAGATACTGCAGTACACGTTAGAGACATTCCATCAGAACCACCTGTCTATGGTCTGAATTGAAACTTACCGAATCCGCCGCCGCAATGAAAGCCCGGACAGGCTGCTGGACATGCAAAGGTAGGTCTTGGGCCATCAAGCCTGAACGACATACTTGCCTAATCGCACTTCCTTAGCTCGGAGACTGCGCTGCGATGGTTGCCTGCCGGCCTGTCAGAAATGTGTTCGAGCTCAGCGAAAATGCCAGGGATACGGAATACGCCTGTCGTGGCCGAGAGACGGCGACAAGAGGCGTACGATTACTGGAGGTTCATCGACTGCTGAGGTGCACGCAGCTGAGCAGCTTAACCTCTTTTTCATCAACGCAACTTGCCGCGATATTGAACTATATCGACACCTTTCCCGACGGATACGACCCCCTAGTTCCAATTTAACCCAGCCTTCCTCATATCTCTGGGGGCAGCCACAACTAAAAGCAGACTATTCGGATCTTGTCCACTATTGTAAGCCTGAAACGACTTCATGTCACCAGATTTCTTCTTCAATCATCTCACGATAGACACGGGCACCAGTTCACACCTCCGCCTACGTCTCCTTGGTCACTTTCGATCTGAATGCTTTACAAGTCCGAGATGCGCTTTTACGCATGGCCATGGCACACGACACGGCTTCAGGATCAGCGCTTTTCTACGCCTTGCTTGCTTTCTCATCGCTCCGGCGTAGTGGAGTCCACCAGCAAGCTCTGCAATTCAAGATAGCGGCGCTCCAGTCCTTAGCTGCTTCTACCAGCGACCGGTCATTGACCCCTATCAACGCAGCTCAACATTTGGCTACGTCTATGCTTCTTGGCTCTTTTGAGGTGTGTCATGTAGTCTAGTGTGTACTCCGACAAAGGTGTTCATGCGCTAAGCCCCGGACTATAGACCCTACTACCATCAGGATCCTCAGATGAGTGGCTGTCGTATATCTGGGGAGCGACAGACATCGTTCAAGCAAGTGGACTCGGAGAACAACCACATGAGGGCGATATCGGTCATCTGCTTGATTGGTTCTACTATCATCAGGCACTTTCTCGCTTTCCCATACACCTCTGGCACCGTAGACCTTTGGCTCGGCTAGAGGAACCCACAAGTACAACTCCTTCCGCGTCTCCTGCTCTCCAAAGTACAGCATTGGCGAGATACACACCAGTAAGAATATTGGGGCCACTCAAAAAGGCGTCCTATGATCATCCGCTGATTAAATATCTATTGTAGTCGCCGCCCTCTCCAAATCCTAAGCACGCGATCTTGAATCTGCTTTCCGAGGCATGCGACACACTACACAGTCCATGGGACCGCAGAAGCAGCACTGAAGAACACCACGACCGGCTTAGAGCACTCGAGAAAAGAATCGGAAGCCTCTCTGTCACACCGGCATCGGCAGGGCCGAGGACCGGCACCGCACTCGCAGTAGAAATCTACCAGATTGCAACACAGATCTATCTCGTACGGGCGGCGCAGAGCTCGTGGGACTCATCCGAAAGCTTAAGTTCTCTGCTAGAAAAAGCGTTCGCCATACCATTAATCTCCTGTTCCTGTACTCACTTCTTCCCTCTATTTATCGTGGCCTGTGAGGCTCGGACAGACGAGCAGAGAGCGACTATCCTGAGCCTCATTGGCAGGGCCGAGATGAGCGCCAGAGCCAGAAACATGACGTGGCTGAGAAACGTGATCCAGTCGGTCTGGGTGCAGCAGGACCTCCACGCAGATGGTGATCTGTTGGTGGACTATCTTGGCATGATAAGTTCTGTCATTAGCTCGAGCAGTTCGCCTCCCTCTTTTGTGTGAACTTTTTTCTTAGGCGGTAGCCGATACCTGGTACACATTTGAACAAGAAGAGAACGATCTTTCTCTACGAATTGCGACCCTTGGTAATCTTCTGGAGCTTAGTGGTCTGGTCCTTCACGACGGTACCCATCACACCTGGGCGGCCAACGACGAACAGTGGGCTGATAGAGCCGATGATCTCCTGCTTCTCCAGGTTCTCCTCCATATAACCTATCTCTCTGACCCGCGCCATGGAATAGCTGCCTGCTGCGCCACAGTGATGGCCAGTCAGACCAGCAGCACAGGGTCGAGCACCGAGTCGATCCACTGGCCGGCGAGGAGGTCCATGACGGTCGGGTTGATCTAGAGGAGTAGACGGCTCAGGCCATGTCCGACCTTGTCGTACAAGTCCTCTGGGGTTAGACATATTGACGGAGTTCGGCCACTCCGGGTAGTGGTCGACGATGATGGTACAGGAGCAGATGGGCTTCACGAAGTGATGCGCGCAGTCCACGTCGGCGGAGATGAAGACCAATTCCACCCGGCCCTTCTCGACCCCGTACTTGCTCGCCAGCATGTCCTGGACGCCCGTCTCGTTGACAAAGGTCGTATCCACTGCTACGTTCTCTACGATGGAGTCGTATCGGCCGAGCTGGATGTTGTACCGACGAGCCTGAGTGGTCCGTCCAGGCGTACTGGAAGTAGGGTCAGGCCGTCGTCGTGCCACATAAACCTGTCGGTGGCGTGGGGAATCATGTCGAAGACGTATTTCTCGTAGTGCCCCAACAGCTCATCGTTGCCCCTGTGGACCAAAGTGTATCTTTAGCAGCCTCTCAGTGAGAGCACCGGACCACGTTAATCTGCCATGCTGGGGATAACCATTGCCTGACCAAGTTTATCCTTTTCCGGGCACTTTTGTGTGCACAGCCGGAACATGATTGTGGGACGGAGTTTAGGCATGGCCTCGAGCGTATCCTTTACCCACCAGTGCTCTCTGTTGGGCTTCCAGTGCTGCCGGGGGTAGGACTGCCCAAGCAAGTCCTCGTTTCCGGTAGGCATCTCGGACCACACCGTATCCGCGTCGACAATCCGGTACTTGCTGTAATGCCACTGGTCGAGCATCCACGTGATCTCGTTTTCCTCCACCGCCTTGCGCACCCACGTGTCATCTTGCTCACAGAATAAGGCGAAGAAGCGAGCGGGATGCGGGTCGGCAGTGCGGCCTATTCCGTACGCCTCCCAGAACGTACGGTATGGCTTCTTTCGCCTCGCGTCGGCCGCGTCGACGAGTACTACGCGCGCATCGCCTAGCAGCCCGAAGAGTCCGGAGTCTAGTGCCGGCCGTAGCGGGGCGTGGAGAGTTACGACTTGAAAACAGAGGAGGAGAGCTTGGTTCCGGAAGGTATCGAGGTGGTCCGGCTCGCTTGTCAGCGCCAAGAATAGGTCCTCGGTAAGGGAAGCATCGCTTGCCCTTTTGGTAGCCTTGGAAAACCAGAAGCGGACGGGGTCGCCTCCGCCTTTGGGGTAGTCAGCGTCGTATGCATAGTTGTAGTTGATGTGAAGCACGTCGCGACGCTTGTCGACCCAGTCCTCAAGGCCAATCGAGGTGCCGAAGTACGGGAAGTCCTCTTGCGCAAGCACTACGCCGTCGGGCAGGAGGTCGACGTGCTCGAGGGCTACCATGCGCGACTCGCTGGAGACGCGTGAGATGACGGGCGGGCGGCGGTTGATCAGGGCTGTGTGGGACGAGCGACAGCAGTAGTTTGCCTGGTCCGGGTCTAGGGCGATGATGTGGGCCGCAGGGTAGTCCAGCTCGACGACGCGGTTGGGTAGGCATTCTCGCCATATTGCTAAACGCAGTTCCGTGGGCAACTTGCTGGATTAAGGGAAAGCCATAGCCGCGGCGTGGCCGAGGGAGAGTTCGGCTACCAATGCACGAGATCCTAGAGGACATAGGCATGGGTAAGGCTTATTGACGGAAGCGAAGACGGCGCGGAGGTTGATGAAATGTGTCATTGCTGATAGAAAGGGAGCGAAATGCGTGAAAAAGGTCGACACAGCACTTGGACAGGAGGGACTTAAGCCTTAGTTAGTCCTGTATGCCTACACGTAGTATGTGTGTTCCTTGCGCTAGATGAACTGGGGGTCAAAGTCATAAGCGCCATCAATGTGCCACACGGCGTTTTCAAGAGCTTGGTGAAGCTCAGTGGGTAATTAAAAGCTCAGTGGGTAATTAATTACCGTACATACCTTACCTTAAGGTAAGGTACCTTATTGCACATAAAGCGGGGGGGTCCCGCGTAACCGCAGCGGGCGGGTGAAGCCGAACCCCATCTTGGCGCCGATTTTGCGTGGAACCGCGACTCACATCTTGGAAAGACATCCTATCAGACCTACTGTGGTAATCTGCCTGGGCAAGTCGGCCTCACCTCCTCTGGGACGCGATTGCACTAGATCACCTCTCTCCCCATCGGTGCCTCTTCTTCTTCCTTTTTCTCTGCGCGATTGCTTCCTGCGTTTCCCCTCCATTCTTAGGCCCTACGTCTGGTACTACCAGGTATTGTAATAAGCCCTTACCTTCTAGTAGTCTTCTGCTACGACACGCTCTTGCAATCGACTTTCTTTCTGACCTCACATATGTTATGTTGCCCTTCTATTTCTGCCATCTGTGTAATTGAGTCGCGCCGGCGTTCAAGCTCCCTTGCTTGGACAATCACCCCATCCTTACATCTAGAATGAGGGCTTTAACCATCCGTCTTTGGCTGCTCTACCTCTGCGATTGAGTCGTAGCAGAATCTCAGGACGCGGCGTCGACGGATATGGTGGTCTGTAGGAGACTGGTTGGGAAGCTGAGTTATCGGACGCCGCTTTAGGCGAGGCTGCTGGTTTTTGCAAGCGCCAATGTGTATCCCGCCATCCCAAGATGGCAAGGCGTCGTCAACTGTTCAAATTTCAGCAAATCCAAGATGGGCTGACGGGAGACCTCCCGGGTCCAGAAACCATGTCTCAGCCAGAAAATCACTTGGTATGTGGTGCTGTCAATTTCTGCCTCGATGTGTGCCTAGTGTTTCCCAACGTCTTCTTTGGGATTTATGAAATTGGTAACCGGCATGAAGTCTGCCTTGGGCATTTTTGAAGCATCGCATCAGCCACTTGCCGCATTACGGCCTATACAGTCCTGTCCATCGTACGATAAGGTGCAGAGGGTTGGCGCTCAGGGCGCCTAGACCTCTGAATTGATTTGTTGCATGCACAGCCTCCTGATACGGACTCGAAGCCTCAAACAACTCAAGCGTCTTCTCAGACCCCCGCTTCCCATCACCTTATATCAAAGCTTCACATCTGCTCGTTCCATCCAATTTCACAAATCTTGAGAAAAGAAAATATACCTCACATCTACAATATATAATATATACCACATATACACATACACTTATATAAACATCAGTGGCAGCAACCTTGCCGCCAGTTGCTTGAACCTTAACCATGTCGTCAACGGCTACCAAGAAAGACGAAATGGCTGCCAGCATGAGCAATCTGCCCAAGACTCAGATATCTGGCTCGAAATCCGTTCCATATCCAAGTCCTCCGAATTCGCCGGCTCAAACAAAAGCACATACTCCCGAGGTCCCGAGAGTGTTTGTAAATAAAGCGCGCCCTGCTGACACCTTGTACTCGACTCCTGTCACTCCTCCAACTACTCCTCCTCGGCAATCAACAGCATCGAGAGTTGCCCAGAAGAAGCCAACAGAGAACAACGTCGATGTTGGGTCACTGAGGACCCGACTGGGTCTTCAAAACAGATTGTGCGGAGGCCGTACAAAGTCAGGGCGGCCTTGTCGTATCTCGTCGCCAACAGCGAACGCGGCCCAGGTTACTGCGCAGCTCAAGTCGATGGTTAGCCTCACGCAATCGTCACCCGAGCTCGAAGCCGCGCTAGATAAACTAGCAATGCTTGTGCACTGCAATTACCACGACAATGGTCTCCCCAAAAAGGCTCGGATCGAAGACTGGACAGCTGTGTTTCCCGCCGGAGAAGTCGATCCCGACCCGGCGGCGACGGTGGAAAAGCGGATCAGAAAGATCCTGAGTCTCGAGTCTACCCAGTGCATTGGGATAGCGGCTAGTACGGGCTCACGCTGTCAACGCAACATTGGCGGGCAAAAGGTTCAGCACTGTCTAGCGACAGTTGAGGAAATTGTCAAGCCGCATGTCTATCTGGATGACGCCTATCTTGACGGACTTCTCAAAGTGCTTGAGACAAACATGTACTGTCACCTGCATGTAAAACAGAAACCTCTGAAGTTGGTGAGCTCGTGGAAGTCGAGCATCGTGGATTGTCGCAAGGGGATGCTTCTCAAGTCGAGTGAAAGCAGTACGCCAGAGCTGAGACGAGGCTCGATCAGGGTTACAAACACTCCAAGGTCAGACACCTCGTCAACAACGACGAGCGCCGGTTCCGTCGTGTCAAGGGGACGCTTGCCGACCCCGAACTTCGATCGAGACTTGAGCACTTTCTGGCCGGCGGCATACGACACGTCCCCGTTCAAGATAATCCCGAAGAGCGCAGCGGAGAGGCTTGCTGATTACAAGTCTTCATGTGCTAAAGTCAAAAACGAAATGACGAAAGAGTTGGACCCGAAAGACCCGAGCAGCGGATATGTTTATATGTATGAGGTCGACGGGAACAAAGGATTTGTGAAGATTGGATACACAGGCCGTTCTGTTGAGGAGCGGCATCAGGACTGGGATTTCGCTTGCAACAGGGCCCCTAGAGCCTTATACCCACTTCCGTCCGGCCCTGCTGCGGCCGTTCAAAACCCCCACCGCATCGAGGAGTTGTGTCATGCGGAGTTGGACCATCGCAGGATCAGGATAGAATGCAAGGCCTGCTTGAAGCAGCATCTAGAGTGGTTCGAGGTTTCACCTGCGGAAGCCATTGCGGTCATCAAGAAGTGGTCCAAGTGGATGGCAACGGATCCATACCAGCGTATAGAGCTGAGATCTGGGGTGAAATGGACGATTAAGGAGGAGGAGAGGAAGAGGACGCGGGATATGGATCGCTTTCTCAAGGAGATATCAGTGTCCCCAAAGTAATTTAGCCTTGCAGATTGTTGGCGTTTTCAGGCATCGATAGATGAGATATGTTTCTATGATATTTTACACTTACACCGTATCATTCAACTGCCATGCCAATCTCCAGTAATCATAGGACACAACGTAATCACCTTCGCGGAAACGCGGAAACGAAGGCAAACCGAAACACATATCAACTTTCAAGCACGGGGCACTTCTTACGTATCTTATGTAATTAGCAGTGATGATAGAGTACTGGAGTGCTTATGCCATCTACAATTTGAATAGAGGTGCCTGATCAAAGTAGACAGATGAGTTTTGTCCAAGATTGGTATGGTATATAAGGGGGTGTCTAGTAGGAATGGCTGAATTGTCACTTGCCTGTCATTTTGTCACCCTCCTCTCCGTTTCAATGCTTTGTCTCCTGGCCGATCTCCAGTTCTCTCTCCATAGATGCCGTCTCACTCGCAATCCAGTGCCTCATACTTCTATACCCGTCATCATCCCCTGCAGTCCAGTGTGCATAGTATGTAACACTATACTCGTTATCGTTATTCCCTTCTGCATTCTTACTGCGCCGAGGCGTTCTTCCAGTCTCGACGAGCTTCCGCCAAGTCTCCGGCGGACAAATCACATGCTCAAAGTCATCATTCTCCACGGTCCCCGGGCCGACCCATACAGGTCCGGCTCCCATGCCCTCTGTTTGACCCGTACCGACCTGATGGACACGTACCGTGACTGTCTGCGTCGTGCCGTCGGGCTTTGTCACTGTGCGGGTGGACACTCTAGGCTCCGGGAGGATACCAAGAAATATTTCGTAGTCGTCGCTCGGTCTAACTAATAGCTTGTCGACGCCGGCAAACCCTCCCCCCGCGAAATGCCAAGTCCCCTTGAAGCCGTTCGCGACCTGCACCATTTCCCTGAGATCGGGAGGTAGCGGACCAAGCCGCTGTTCGACCTCGGCCAATTTGTCCGGGGTAATGGGCGGAAGTAGGATATCGGATGGCCGTTGGGGAGGATCCTCGATCTCTGCGTATTCGCTCGCAAGGCCTGTGAAGGCTGCTTCCGTGAAGCGCCGCAGGAGCTCGGGCCAGCCGACCCCGTGCAAGGGTTCTTGGCGCCCGGTTTGCCTGCGTTGTATAAGGGCCTGTGTCAAACATGTGGCAGCTGACGTGGCGTCAGATTGGGCGATGAGCGGTGTCGCGTCGGGATCAGCAGCAGCCGCGTCTCCAAGGTAGACTTCATAAAGCGCCGGGATAGGCAACAGGACGTCGGGACACCACTCCTCCGGTTGGCAAGCCAGCTCGAATATCTTCCTCGCTTTCTCGCGCTTGCCCAGTCCGACCGCGAGGCAGAAGTATACCGGTATCGGAAATTTCCAGTTGAAATGACTGGACGTGCTTGTCCTCGGCAGCTCCATGAAAAGGCGATCTACAGCCTCGAAGGCCTCCTCAATCGCTGTACGATCAGGGATCTGCCCTTCGGGCACGCGACAGAGGAGTCGTGCACAGGTTGCGTGCACCTCGGGATCTTCGCTGTTCTTCCATTGATGCGGGTCGTAGCTGTCGTCACTCACTTGGACCGTCGTCCATTTATAGAACTGATAGAAAGCCGGGTTCCCAATGTCATACTGTGCGAATCCCTGCGTTCGATCAAGCTCTACGACCTCCCAAGGGCTATTTCTCGGCTTTGTCGCTTCCGCATGCCTCCATATCGACTCCACAGCCTGCTGCGTTGGTAGCCGGCGGTCCGGTTTGCTGCCAGGGTGGGCATCGAAGTACGCCTCCAGCAATGCGCGGGCGACGTCCTGGAGGCCGGTGAAAGAGCACAAGACATAAAGGGTAAAGATGTCCCACCAGATCTCTTCGAGGGAGTCCGCGGTCAAAATCTTGTCTCGGAGATTTATCCTCATTCGTGCATTCTTTCTACGCCAGTCCGAAAGGCCGGAGTACCACATCGTGTCGCGGGGATGCAGTTGCGTGTACAAAATGAAATATGTCTTTGTTTATGTTTACCGCCAACTGTAAAGTGATTCTGAAAATTGACCGTCACAGAATTTTGTTGGGGCTGTGTTGACACGTGCATGAGATTTCCGATCCACGATAGGGGCAACTAGGCTTAAAGTAGTTGAAAATGCAACCCTCGCGAGAGTGTAGACTTACTATATGAAGATATGAACTGGACCTACGCCTGACAATAACATCTCGCAATCAGTCTAACTCGGCCATCCTAGCTTTGTTTCCGTCCGCCCCATACGCATCGGCTTCGTACTCGGCAAACTTTCTCGCAGCAACATTGCTCGCAAACAGAATGTCCGGCTCTTCATAAGTAAGGCCTCCAGTTTGCAGCAAGCGGAAGAACGTCCACACCACGCAAGCAACGGAGGCAGTGCATAGCAGCGCCATTGAAGCCGGCCAGCAAGATACCCCTTCGGCACGGGCGGAACCCATCACGATGGGAAAGGGGCCATCGTTGATTCGGTGACAGCGGTATTGAGTTCCCTTCTGACCGGACCTGGCTTCGAACATCATCCCAGAGTCTGTACACCCCTCCCGCCCCCAAAACGGATCTGATAGACCAAGTTGCCAGTTCTCGAACAATTTGTCGCTAATCGACATTGCTCGGTTTCTTTCCAGAATCAATCGAGTCTCACAGCAACCATGTATTGCGTACATACAACCGAAACAGCCTCCATACTTCAAGCCTTTCATCGCCAGACCAGCGGCGAGGAACTGCCTTCTGAATCAAATTCACTGACTAGGTGGGACCGTTTTTCGATGATCCAGAGCGGTCAATGAGATGAAGTCATGTGGCAAAACTAGGCGATGCGTTCTTAAATTCATGCGTCCCAGGACTGAGGTCGCCAACTATAGTGGTGTAACTTATAATCGCTCTTCAGCTAACCTGCTAGTAGGTAATAACAAGCTTTCGATGGATAGAGCGGCCTAATTGACACATACTTGGCGGTGGGCTAAACTCTTGCCCTCCAATTGTGTCCATCCATTGGCAATCTGGTCTTCCACACGACGGAAAAGCTCGGCGCACCCTAAGTGAAGCACACTCCCTATTTGTCCTGGCTTTCGTCAGATGCCATTAGAGCGTCCGCTTGTGCGACTTCCCGACTTCTCATCTATCAACTTCAGGAGGGCGTGTTTATTCGGTAGTCGAGAGCGATCAACCCAGTCTCTCACAGAGAGTGTCGAACTCGGCAATGGCTGACGCAACCTCAGGCCACCGCATGTTTCCTCCCATCGCTGCTTCACTGCTCTATACGGATACCTGTCAACCCGGAGTCGAGTTCCAAGGTTGACCACCACCTCCAGCTCTAGCGATTTCCCACCATCAGGTATTATCTCCATGGTATACGCCAACCACTCATCATCTAAGCCGGTCGGAAGCTCCCTTGCATCTTCAATTTTGACCGCCAGGTACATATCTGCGCCGTTTCTTAAGAAGCATTCCAGCACGTAACCTGCCTCGCACTGCTCAGAATAATCGCGTGGTAGAAAATCATCAGAACTAGTGTCTCCCTCTGCTGAATCCAAATCGAGCCTTTTTTCGGACTGCTCATCGTCAGAAGTGGTACCTGATGATTCCAGGATGAGGATTCTTTCGCCTCGCCCGTCAAAGGACCTAGAATTGCCCGCCTCCTCAAAATCGCCGGATGCAGCCGCCACAGCAGCCCACCAACAAAAAAAGTGCTGCCAGAGGGATAATCGCTGGTTTCCGGCAGCAATGCGGACCATGCCAAACTCGCCGCCGAACGCAAGGTGAGTTAGAGAGTTCGGAGCCAGAATTTGCTCTTTAAAAAGATGCTCCAAGAAACCAAGGCCTGCAACTTTCAAGGCATCTTCATTAAAATGCGATTCGCTATCACAACTTGGGATGATGCCAGTTGCTATCGTACAGTATGCAAGCGTGACCAGGGTGTCAAACTCTAGAGGCATTTCGTGGAGGCGTGAGATCCTCCATACTGGATACTCTAGTCGCCCTGAACACAGTTCGGTGAAGAGAGGTGAGATCACGGCGGTTGAGTATTCTTCTGGATCATCAACCTCTTCGTCGTGAGGTCTCCATGGCACTGGCCAGCTCTCGGTATCAGACTTGACGTCCTTTTTCCTCCAATATATACTGTCACCGACACACTCTCCAGGCAATTCATCGTCATAATTTATCGATATATGTCGAACTCTCGAGGTGTGGCAAATCTCGTAGTGTGTGCATGCCAGGATTTCGATCCGATCGGATAGCTCTTGAGTCGGGTCCTGCACGTAATCTATCCAGGAAAGATTGATTCGAAATGCCGTCTTGTTGGACACCAAGGCGCGGCTGATCATGGCGCTCACAGAGGTTTGGGGAATGGTATCAAGATGTTGAAGGAAGTTAAAAGGCGGTGCGTCGAGCTGCTGCTGTCGTCGCAGTTCGAGGAGGCATGCGACCAGTTTTGAGTGACGGCTGAGCATCCCCTCTTCCACCTTCAGTACCTCAACATCTTTACTCTCATTTTGCCGTTCTGTATCCCACCAATATTGCTTTATACTGGCGAGTTTTAGTTGGGACAGGGCTTCCAGGTTGTCAAAAGACTTGTCGTGCATTTTGTCCCAGACCTCCTTCTGTCGGAAGAAATCCTGCACGGAGCGATGGGTGAATTCGAGGTCTGTGTCGATATTTGCTTCCACAAGTCCCCTGCAGACGCCCCTCAGATTCCTCCTGGCACGAACTTCACTTTCCTTGACCGACTCGTAATCTTGCCCTGGGAAGCTTGCCCTTTCGGCAAACTGCGAGTCGGATTCGTAGTCCTCAAGGAAGTAGAGATCGCTCAAGTTCGGCCATAAATGCGTCTTTTTGACCTTTTTTATTTCCGCCAGGAAAAGGAGAAGGGAGACTGTGTGGCTCGCCAGCCGGCGATGTCGTGTTCCCAGAGTGTCCAGAATCCGTTGGAACAATTCGTTTAGCTCGGTCGGAAGCGACTGAATCTCAGATAATAGCTGAGAATATCTGGCACCATCATCTGACTGTTTCCGAATATTCTGAACAACTAGTACAACCCATAGGAACACACCCTGTGCCTTCGTGGTGATGGATGAGGCGAGTTGTTGGCGTTCATTCTGGGTCCCGACATGTTGCAGTTTCCCCTGGACGTATTTCTCCATGTCTGCTCTAGTCAGCTCGTGAAGATATAGCCTGATATTCTCCGAGAACATGTCCATGAATGGGTTCTCCATACGACTCGAGACACATATCTTAAAGCTGCCGGAGGCACTGTTGGCCACATCCATTAGGGCGTGCACCATCTCGCGACGGTCGATGGAGGTGGTTGCCTGGTACTCGTCGAGACCATCGATGAAGAAGCAAAAACAGCATCCACCGAGGGTTTCGCGATCCTGCTGCTTCGCCAGACGTTCGAAAGCACGTTTGATTTCGTCGTCTAGTATCTCGAATGCTGAGTGAACCTTTGGCTGTGAAAGAGCCTTTGCCCACTGATCCGGGAGAAGGAACTGGATGAGACTTGGGCTTGCTGTTAATATTTGGTAGAGCAGAGTCCGTTGGAGGCCGATCAAAGACTTCTGTCGGGGATCTGTGCCAAGGGAATAGAAGAAGAAGGATGCTATGATTAGTCTTCGCCCTCCTCTAGCTCCTAGATTAGTTGTCAGCCGGTGAAACATGTGGCGAGACACTTCCTGTGAGGGCTAGACCTACTCATCCAGTCCTCGAGCACCATTCTAGTACGCTCATGCGTACACAGCTTCTTCACTGATGTAGGTCAGTCTCCAGGGAAGTCGAAAATATAACAAAGGCATAAGGTATGTTCACTTACTCAACGTAGACTTGCCCGAGCCGAGCTTCCCACATATGTGGAAGATACCATCTCCTGACGATAGCCATTGAGTGAATTTGGTAGCCTCTGGGGAATTACCGTCGAGGTCCAAAATCCATTCGAATGTGTCTCTGAAGGGTTCATCGACGCTCTGGAATCGATAGGATATATCATCGAATCCTCCCTTGACACCTCTTAGAATTCGGTCTTGGGCGACCTCATTTAGCGCGTCCTGCCCGACATGCAGCAAGGTTTTCAACTGGTTCAAGGTTTGATCACTAATAAAATTCTTCGAGACCGCCATGTTATGCAGAGTCTGTCTCAATTGGGTGACGGAGAGCTCGAGTCGCGTCAACTTGTCTCCATCTTCTTTGCATGTGGCTAGTAGTGCCTTCAGATTTTCACTTGCACCGTTGAGTTAGTCACTGTATTCTTTAAGGTATATAAGGCACATACCTTGACAAGGTGGAAATGTGGAAATGAAGTTGATCGCGGCATTTCTGAAGCTGCTTCTCCAGGTCGCTGATCTTCGATTCCACCATGAATGTTTTCAGAGCCGCAAGGCCGCTCTGAGCCTTCGATCTGCGCCTTTTGGGCCTGAGGCTTTGCAGCTCCTCTCTGATTTTTTCTGATAGCCTATTGCACTCTTGAGCCAGAGCGACAAGACTTCTGTCCTCTGCTGCTATGTCAGACTGGTTTGGGGGACTTAAGCGCTTCCATATATCAGCCATGCTATCGGCCAGCTTCAAACGCATCTCTGTCTCTTCTGAAGACCCTTCAGCCGAGTTGTAAAGCGCCCATGATAATGTCAGTATCTTCTCCGCCGCGTCAATGAAGGAAAGAATCCCCGAAACAAGGCCGATAGTGGTAACAGGGTCCATTGTCGACAGAGAGCGAGAACGAATTCTTGAAACGACAGATCTCGATTATGAACTTGTACACAGCTAAGTGGACTGAACTTCGGTATCAAATCTCTGTCTTGACTGGTGCTCAATGAAATTTGGTGTGTCGGCTTTGAATGGTGAGCCAACAGAGGCCTCCCCCCACGATCATAAACAGCCCGTGGCGGTGCATGTTACAGGTTTGTCTCGCTTGCCAACTGCACCTCCTGGAAACCCCAAAGCACGTGATAAACTGATAATCCTCTTTTTGATAACCGGAGAAATAGATGCGAACATTTTAGTTGATGCTCGAGAACAGGGACTCGCTGTGAATGCGTCCATGACAACAGTGAACGAATTTCAGGGCTAAAGAGTAGATATAGGTTTAAGAGCTATCATAGACATAGATCTCTCTCATATATAGATCGCTTAAAGGTGATGTGTAAGGTAGTCTTACGTGACTGGGGCAAAGTTAGAAATCTAACAGAGCGAGCGGGAGAGTAACATAAGCTAAAACGGCAACTTCGGCTGTCTGCGTTATGGCTTTTATGCGTTCCTATTTGTCTGAGACTACCAACATCAAGCCCTCCACCATGAACAAGGATGCTCTTCAACGTTGAGAGTCTGCACCGGACGCATTGATACAGCTTCTAGTGCGTATTCTGGTTGTGAGTCTTGGGCCCATCCCGCGTATACAGGTCGTAGTCGAAGAAGTATATAGACACAGGGGAAATGGTTGACAGGGTCATCTGTCGTTACGCCAGAGAGGTAGATGATATTGCGAAGAAGTAAAAACTTAGGAAAGATATACTTCACCTAAGCGCAAATCATACCCATTCAGTCCGTGGAATACTTTTCGCCCATGGCTTCAAGAGATAACTTTGGGGAAGTCTTTGATGAAGTTAAGAGAGAAGTGGAGTACGGAACAGTAAAAGAAAAGGACAAGAGGAGAGGTTGGAGATGAAGAGTGCAGAAGGATATGTGGAAGAGGAAAACATAGGAGGCGATGGTGTAAGGGAGGATATCGAGAAGAGCGAGATGTATGAGGCTGGAGATGCAGAGGAGAGACTACAGCGGGGAAGGTAGACCCGTTGGTAGGAGGTCGCTCCACGAAGGATCTTGTGTATGCCAGTATAGCTTACCTGTACCGTATCAACCTCCAAACTGAGTTTGTCGAGCCGCAGTCTCAGCGAAGGGAATCAAAGAAAATCTCCAATCATACCATCTCGGATAGAGACAGTCGATCGGCCTCAATGTTGTCTATCCATGACGTTCTCCATAGCAAGCCCGCTTTTCAATACTTCTTCACCGACAAGAGTCTGTTGCGGACGACCATTGACACAGTTAGAGCTACGATAAGATGCAGATAGCCTCTCTGAGAGCGTCACTGTCGCTCTAATCGACTATTTTGAAGACGGTTAGCGAGAAAACGTGCTGGAATCGATGCATTGGATGCGGGTTGTTCTGGAACTGCCGACTTTTGCGACATGCTAGCTTGTCTGCCTGGACCTCCGCATCAGCTTCGAGAGTGACTGAGGATCTGCCCAGATGCCAGGGACAGAATTCAATTTATTCCTGAATACTATCGGGTTGTGAAATTGTAGAAGGGAAGTTGGAATGGACGTATAAGTTGGAGGGAGCACGAGTGTTGAACTCGCTTCGGATGTTCAGAGAATAAGATGATAAAGCTTCAGACCGCTGAGGGCGCCTATTGGTCAGGGTAAACACCACAAATTCGTTGCCCTGGAAATCAAGAAAGGCACTACCCCGCACTCGCTAAAGAAGTGCCTGTGTACCTTGCATGACAGACGCGGTCGCCTAAAAAATGTCGAGACGCGCCTGCCAATTCGCGTCCCGTCGTCATCTCTAGATCTGGGGCTATCAGATTGCAGAAGCACCTCTGCCGACAACCTGGTCCTGAAAAAGTCCTGCACGGCGTCAGCACTTTGTTGAGCAGTATCATCGACAAGCTTTATACTTTTCTTTGTTCCCTTCTACCGACATATTCACCGCAACAAGGGTGGTAGCAAGCAGGTTAATGAGCAGACGCGTCGGCCAGCGCTTGCCAGCCATTGCTGGCCTTGCCTGTGCCTAGCAGTGATTGATCGCCCTTGTATCGGCATCTTCGTACCATCTTCGTACTGAGCATATGGCCTCGAGGCATATGTAACAAGTGTATAGCTGTCACGCTTCTTCTCAAAAGATTCCGGACCTTCTGTCCTTGGAAGTCCGCCTCCAAAGATGGGCATCCAAGGTACTTTATTAGCATTGATACTCCTTTTCTGGTCATCCGTCTGACGTCTCGACGTAGGTCTCCTCCCGCTCCTCAAGTCTATCCATAGACACACCGAACTCAAGAAGTTCGCTGGAGAGACCTTGGGCGTAGATGCCTACGGATGGCTACATCGAGGGACCATCTCATGCGCCATTGAGCTTGCTCAAGGCAAGCCGACGCGCAAGTAAGTCATCCAATCCCCTTCCTCGTGTGCGCCGAGTGTCTTAACCCAGATAGGTATGTTGACTTCGCGATGCACCGCGTACGCATGCTCAAGCACTTCGGCGTGACTCCCTATCTGGTCTTCGACGGCGACTACCTCCCCAGCAAGGCGGGCACTGAAGCATCGCGCGCCAAGCGACGCGAAGAGAGTAAGAAAGCCGGACTGGAATTGCTCAAAGCTGGCAAGCCTTCTCAAGCACACCTGGAACTGCAGAAGGCCATCGACGTCACGCCCGAGATGGCACGCCACCTGATCGAAGAGCTCAAGAAGAGCGGCGTGCCGTATGTTGTCGCACCGTATGAAGCAGACGCCCAGATGGTGTATCTCGAGCGCCAGGGCATCATCAGCGGTATCATCTCAGAAGACTCGGATCTCCTGGTGTTCGGATGCAAGCGGCTGTTGACCAAGCTCGATCAGCATGGGCAGTGCATCGAGATAAACCGCAATGACTTCTGTCGCGTGCGGGAGATATCTCTGACGGGCTGGACAGATGCCGAGTTTCGACACATGGCAATCTTCAGCGGCTGCGATTACCTGGATAGTATCAGTAACATGGGACTGAAGACGGCCTACCGCATGATTCGAAAGCATAAGACTCCGGAGAAGGTGATCCGAATGCTCCAGTTCGATGGAAAGTTCAAAGTCTCGGAGAACTACCTGGCTGCTTTCAAGCAGGCAGAGCTCACATTCCTCCATCAACGGGTGTTCTGTCCTACAAAGCGGGAGCTCGTCTTCCTGACTGAGCCGGACCCCACGCTCGATGTTGAGAACATGCCCTTTATCGGCTCTGCTGTGGATCCAGCACTCGCAAAAGCGGTTGCTGCGGGCGACGTAAATCCTATCACGAAGGAGCCAATCATCCTGGAGCCCTTACCGGGGAGAAGTCCTAAGAGGAGGGCCAGCAGCTCGGTGTCGGCGACAGGGTTGGCGGGCAAGCCGTTCGGAAAGCCGATCGAGTCGTACTTCAAGGGCCCTCGTCGTATTCCGCTGGGCGAGATGGATCCGAATTGTTTCGTTGTCGAGCCAGGACAGGCAGCAAGCCTCACTCAGAATGGCCTTCTGCCTCGCGTATTCCCCCTCCCTCGCCCGTACGTTGATGCTCCAGCCCCTGCTGCTCGTCCGTACACGACAACACCTCGCCTTCGTCGTCGACAGACGGAACCTCTCCACAGCCTCCTCGGTCTTCCACCGCCCGCCTCATCCCGTCGGCGTACGGAAGGTCCCGAAGTCATTGGACAGGATAGTTCGACGTCAGACAATCAGGGTTTCGGCCATCTGATGAGGCCGCCCAAGAAAGCGCGACTGTGTGAAGACGGTCCGACCAAAGAGGACGACTTACCAGCCGAGAGAAGCAAGTTCTTCCCGCCAACGAGGCCGAAGACGAAGCCAGCAGACGCGATACTGTTCTCAGACGATTCAATCGAGGAAGCTCTTCTGGCGCTACCAGACATCGATAGCTGGTCGCGCCGAAAATCCTTGCATCGCAAGTCTTTGCCTAGTAACGAACCACTTCACATTTTCGACGAGAGGGTTGGAGAGGGAAAGTACCTACCAGTGGAGGATGACAAAGATACAAGCGACGGTTTGATCCGCGGCAGTGACATTGAGGTCCCCGCCTCCTCGCCGCCGATGCCGCGTGAGCGACCGGAAGAAGTCCAACACACGCCCTCCGGGACTCCCATCCGGCAAGCCCTGCAAGAGTTCTCCTACACCCCTCAGCTCCAGCAACAACTTTCATCAAGCGGCACCCGCATGTCCCACGGCCTAGCAACGCCAGCATTCACTCCACAACTCTCCAACTCCTCGTCAACCCTCCCTGGCCCAGGCGTCCGCATCTCCCACGGTTTGCCCACCCCAGCATCCAGTCTCCAAAAACCGAGACCCAACCCAACGATCTCACGACCGATCCCGACCTCTCGCTCATTCTCCACCTCGGATACACCCCTCCAGACGCCCCTCCAACGCATCGGCGCCCAAGCTCTCAATCGCACCAAGAGCAAGACCTTCACGCCACCTCTCACTCCCAGACCCTCGAATCTGCCGAAGAAGAGAGACGAAAACCGGCGGAGAAGTTACGACCAGATGCCGGTCAACCCAGCCTTCGTGCCGCTGCCCAAGGTAGACGTGGCGGAAGTCGAGGCGCTGAATACGATTGGCAGCGAGGATCTGATCATCCCCGAGAGCGAGGGGGAGAATGAGGATGGGGAGGGCAAGGGCGACAGAGAGGGCGGGTCGGTTGGGAGGTTGAAGCTCTCGCGATTTCTTTATGGTTGAGTATCGAGTGCAGAGTTTCAAGTCAGCAGCAGCATATCATGTACGGCGTTGTTCGTCGAGGTTACGGAGTTTGTTGTTCTTCATTGTTTGATTGCATGGTGTTCAGGAGGGGAAGCTGTGCGTCTGCTTGTTGATTCATTGTTTGGTGTTAAGGCAGAGGGGTTTCGTATCACTATCCTTATCTCGTGGTCTGTCTGATGCAGGAGTCCTTGTTAGATCGGATGAAATGCATGGTCTCACGCATTCGCAGCATTGTAATAGCATCTCTCTCGACTTTGATAGAGAATCCATATACCCATTACTGTTGAACAGGAGGAGCTATCTGTTTATCAAACGCGAATCTCGCAACGTAAAATCAGACGTCTGTATATATGATGTACCACTCTTAACTCCCGAGCCAGAAATGTCGATGTCCCAGGGAGACGTAAGACTCAAAATCAACGGCTATGCAAGGACCTCTCTAACCAAAGTCTACCGCTCGACCCTCCTCGCCCATCCGACCTCTCTTGTCAGACATACTCTGCGCCCGAGGAAACCCTAAAAGGCACGCTCTCTCTGTGGCAATCACCCCTCGGACAAGATAGGCTTGATGTCCCACACCCCCTCCTGCGCAAGCTTGAGCACCTCCCGCCCCTTCTCCGTCAGCTCCGGCCGGCCGCCCTTGTCCGTGACCTGCGTGAAGAAGACCGGCTTCCACTCCTCGCCCGTCTTTTCCCGCTCCCTCGCCTTCTCGCGCTGCTTCTCTTCCAATTCCTGCTTCAGTTGAGTAGCTTTCGAGAACTGCTTCGAGTGGATCGCCCGCGTCACCCCGCCCCAGAGCGTCAGGGACTCGTTCTCGAGCTGTTTGTCCTCTGGTGGCAGGGATTTGGGTGCTACAGATAGGGGCGCGATGTCGATTATTGTTGTTTGTTTCTCCGGAGGGTGGGAGTCCTACAGCGTGTTAGTGGTTGTGGAAGAACGTATCATGGGGGAACGGTGATACATACCACAGGTTTCGGTCCCAAGGTAAAGACTATTCTCTCCTTCCATGGTCCGCCGAGACGAACTAGGATATCCTCCTCGGGCACATCCTTGATGTTCACCTTGTCGTCGTTATCAGGATCGTACCGGAATATAATGCCCTCGACCTTGTTGATCGACCGTGTCCAGCCCTCGTCGTAGTACCGGAGTATCGCCTTGAGCTTGGTCTGCCTGCAGGAGATAATCGCTTGCTCGCCCACCGTGACACTCAATGCGCCTCTCAAGAGACCGCCGAGATGCGCGGCCGGGTGCGTGAGCTGGTACGTCTCGTTGTCGCGCTTTTCGAGCGTGATGAAGATGCCGAGGTTGTGCTCGCCAGGCATGACCTTTATGCTGGTACCGGTGAACTTGGCGGTTATCTGATCGTAGCCCCGGGCATGTAGGCCCTTCTCCGGACAGGAGATATAAAAGGCCGATACCGGCGGGTGATGCGATGTCTGCTCGGTCAGGTAGGAAATGCGGATTGGGTGTTTTGGCGTGGCAGCAGTTTGCGGCACGGATACGGTCGATGCGCCTGCGGACCCGAGGCCGAGTCCCTTGGGCATGGCGAACTTGCCGGAGCGCGTACTTGAGGCACCGCTGCCGGGAGCGGATATGAGGGCTGCGGTGGAGATCTTGGGGGCGTCGTCTTCGGTTTCCCAGTTACACTAGATAGGTCTGTCAGGACGCACTGCGTGGATGCGGCGGGTGGACGTTGGTAAGGAAACGCACCCTGAAAAATTCCCCCAAGCATGAATTATATGGCTTGCATGGCTTGCCCTTGGCGTACTTCAGGTCCTTTGTGAACCAGAACCGGAGGACCTCGAGCATCCGGTCGAGGGGTTCATCGGACGTTCCGATGGCGATGAAGGCATTTGGGGCGTCGAGGTAATTCCAATATTCGAGGTTTGGCGTTGGTTCGAGCAGTTGAGATGGTAGAGAGAAGCGTACTGCGGCGAGATCGGCCACACCGATGAATCTGAGAAAGGTATGGTTAGTGAAAGGGTTGAGGATGGCTTGCTGTCATTGCTTGACTTGGAAGTATCGTAATCCCTTAGGATTCATAAGGGGGACTCCAAGAGCACAGAGTCAAATGCTAACTATCACTGGAGATTCAACTCACTTCCTGAGAATCGAAAGAAAAGTCCTCAGTTTGGAGGTGTCGCTGGCCAAAGGGTTCTCCTCAGCGGCGGGAGCGCCCGTCGATGACGTTGTCGAAGCCATCCTTCGCTAGAAATCCTTCACCACCGTTTCACCTCGTTGCAGCTCCGCAATCGAAATAAACGAGCAGGTGTTTCTTCAGGATGCGCGCGAAAGCACGGAAACGATATAGAAGACACAAGAAGCGGTACTATGATACACTATCGCCAGGTTGTTGTAGTGCGTATGGAACTTCGTAGATGCGGAATCTTGTAGCTTTGAGCAAAGGTCACCGCCAACCGTCGAAGCAGGCCGAGTCGGAGCGATAAGAGATCTTGCGGGATGTCCGATAAGCTTCGATAAGAGTCCCGTGGCGAAATATCACGCCTGTGATTGGTGGACTCCAATTAATACGCTGTGGTCGAATCGCTGCCTTTCCCTGAACCGATTCTTTAAACCGTCGTCGTCAAAATTGTCGTTGTGGAAGCTTCCAAAAAAGCAGAAGATGAGGCGTCTGTCTTGTCAGACATGTTATCAAGTAGTGTCTCTGATATGCTCGAGTGCACGAGGCGGGGTTTGACATATTGGCTGCATCTTCGCTCAACCTCGGGTTCCGATCCAGGCCGTCCTCGTGGCCGGAAGCCTTGCCGTCCACAAGCCAATCATTTGCCCACGAGCGTCGAGTTTGCGATGCGAACTGTCCGGCAAAAAGTAACGCGACAGAGCGTACAGATGATAAGATTTGTTCGAAACCGTGCATACATTGTAGTTGCAAAGTCAGGTGCTTGAAGTCCGGTCCAGGAGACACCTCCGTGTTTGCTTTGGTTGTCTATTGTAAGTCGTGATCAGTCGTAAACCTCCCCATGAGGTAGTTTGTCAATGACATGGAATCTTGAGTTCGAGGACGATGAACCCGACGTAAACTCAGCCTTGCATATGTTGCCTTGTCACCATGTGGCATCCGGACTCTGAAGGTTCTGAGTGTTCAGGCCGAATAACGTAGTCTTGTTTCTATTCTTAACTTATCGCCACGTCAGGCCGAGACTGTTACTCATGCCTCGAAGGCAGGCTCCCTTAGACGACCTCAAGTGTCCCAACAAGTCCAGATGTATCGTGAACTTCGTGTCGGAAGTGCATCTCGTACCTCGATCGTCGCCTCCTCAGAATACCATGAGCAGCAACATGCATATCTTGTGGTCTCGTGTCAACTTTTGCATCAGATTTGTGGTCGCGATTGGCAAGTGATATTCAGTAACGTTCAGCTCTAGATGCAACTTCCAGGAGAACCCATGGAGCCCCGGCACATGCAGCGTCATTGCTTCAAAAGATAGCCATGATTTCCAGGAACGGATACCACAATGACCTGCACGCAGCATGGGAATGGTCAGTCGACGAACATCATTCACCCACACTTTGCACTGCCACCGCCCATTAGCTGGATCATGGTCCGGAATAGAGACACTCCTCCTCCATCAGACGGGCACCGCCGGCCATGAGCGGCCTAGTGCGACGGGTCGGAAGGTGGAGGGAAGCCGGCAAAACTGTCCCTTCGGGTTGCACGGGGGCCGATCGTCTAAAAATAAGATGATTTGCTCCCGGCTTCCACTCCTTTCTGAGAAGTGATCAGCCAGATAGGCGAGAATGCGAAATTTTTCTTGGTGCGCAATTCGCGATTCTGTATATACGTGTACCATACTACACGTGTAAGTGTATTTTGCATTGCCTTTACTGTGGTACTTACTACCCGAGAACCGTCAACGAACGGAGAGCCTTTGGTCGTAACCCTTCGAGAAGACGGTCAAGCTCCGCTGCGAACTTTGTGCCCAACCGTAAGGTAACAGGTGTGGAGATCGCAGCCTTGTCGTGCAAGTATTGAAACTTCTCTTCGACGGTAAGGTGCAGTCAATTGTATTCCAGCAACAGGACGTCAAAGTCGTGGCCGTCGGTAAAAGCGATTCGAGGAATTGTAGACATATCACGGCCGTATGATGTTGCGGCGTCTTTATGCCTGCAGGAGGGATGGAATGGATCAGTGCGGTACCAACAACCGGGGGCCCTCGCAGAGGTAAGGACTCAGATCTTGGCCGTACCGAATCTCAGACAGATGTGACTGTACACGGCTATTATGCGGCCTCAGTGGGCAGTGTCGTGTACTATAGTAATGAGTGCAACAATCGCGGGACCCTCAAGCCTTGTATACACAGTATGGTATCCCCGCCACCGTTCCCTGAACGTGGTGTGCCACATCAGACAGACTTCATGTCAGTAACGGTAAGCATACCCGGGATATGAGTGACTTGAGAACGGATGTGCACCGCATTACGCAGACTCGCTGACAATGTCTGGATAGAGAGCTCCCGCACCCGACGACCTCGAGATATACTGTGTAGGCTTCTCAATTGATCGATGTAAAACGCCGAACCGTCAGTGTCCTTGCTGACACGCGTCCTCTAAGGTACGCAGTAGATGCCTTAAAGACTCCCGTCCTTATCCTCAGACCGGCAAAACGGCAAGAAAACGAATGGAGTGCCACGGCTTGGCGCATGCAAGGGCCCCGAGTGCGAGATATCGACAAATCCCGTGATGCTGACACTTCTCGGCAAGTCCTGTGATAGGTGTCTCGGCTTGGTCCGCTGTTGATGGCGGAGAAAGTGAGCGCATCCTTCAACCTTACCATGTGTCTGCAGTGCAGGGCTGGTGTCTTCGCATATTTCGGCATCTGGAGCCGGGGCAAGAAGCGCGGTGACGTCAGCGCGCGGGCTGCGCACGGTCTACGGAATCTGTCGCTTTCGAGGAAAGAGTCGAGCTTTGAAGGCCACCTTAATACTAGTGTATGCAGTGTGTGCTGGCTACGTCGGTAGAGCGACCCTTGAGAAGTGAAACCCGGTGAAGGATTTTCCTTTTTTATTATTATTCGCGCTGGAAGCTAGAGTGTTACCCGCGATCTGTACATGTACACGTGTACAGACCGATGAATCAAGATGGCTGTGGGGTATTTGTACGGCTAAGACGGTGTACACTAGAGGAAGGTACGTACACTTTATCTCACGCTGTGACGGGACTATGACGTATTGCGGTCTCCAACCACGTCCACGAAGTCAGAAAGAGTTGTTCCTAAGGGTTAAGAATGATACATGTTATTCTAACGAATACGTCAAGAATCTCATGCGCCTAGAAGGCACACCTGCACGTCTATCAGATGACTGCTGCAGTTTCAGGATTCCGTCGATCCACGGCTCCATTTCATTGGAAGATCCCGCGAGCCACTGAAGCGTTTGTTTCATGTCGTGCGCGCTATGCATGCATGGTGCGCGGATGTCTACCGTTACCACAAATTGAGGGGTCGCGGTACCAAACGCTTCTGGGCTTTGGTCAGCGGTGGGCTGCTTGATGGTGTCGATAATCTCTGGACTCCGCGTATCCGTGGTATGGAGTCTGTGCGATCTCGATGAATACTGCGCAGTGTCCACGATGAATCGTCTCTGTTCTGGTGAGTGTTCGATTCAGCACGTAGTGTACGTCAGCAGTGATTCGCCAAAAAGAAAAGGAAGGAAAAAATGGTGCCATTCTGCTTCATTCTAGCGGCAATTGATATTTGTGGCGGAGACAGCGAGCCAAACACAACGAATTATACTAACAAGTACAAGCTAGAGTCGGTGGAAATGACACGGGCATCAGCGACCGTTGCGTGGATTGCCCACGTCGATAATATGGCCGCACAAACCCCCAGTGCATGCTGTGAGCCTCATATAAGAAGTGTCTGAAGAACGGAGCTCTGCTGGCAATGCCATTGTTACACGTCGATGTCCGAACCATCAAAGTCGACCTGGATGCGGTTCCCGATGGCCGACCTTTGGGCAGTTGCTGCCAATCTTTCGCACTCGAAACGTCCGGGCTCGGGACCGGGTGAATCCTGGCGAATATCTCTGCATGCTATCGATTTGTTCAAACAGCCTATTGCTCCTGATCTATTAGCACCTTGGGACTGTCTGCCAGTTGCTGTCCGAATTCCTCGCGGTGTCATCTCGTCGAGCCTGACGTGTGGAAATTAGGGAGGCCCTGTAGTAATTAGTGCGGGATCTAAAGATACCGGCCCTTCTGGGAAGACTTCGAGAACACCCGAGCCTCTGGCGCCGGAATCGCAAAAACAGACATGATCTACACACATGGACGATACAACGAGCGGGATCGCCAGCCTGCCGCCTTGGCCTGTTTTGCTGAAGCGAACAAGATGCGGAAAAGTGTATACATATGTATAGATTCTGTCCTTGCCAGAAATGGCCTTGCAAAGATTGTCCAATGTGTATGAAGTCCGCAATAACACTACCAGCCACAGTGACGTCAGTTGTAGAACTTATCGTTCGAGAATTTTACTCAGAACAACCTCTAGTGTGTAGAGCCCATCCGACCACTGGCCCGCTGTGGAAGCCGGAGAAGGATGCGCTATATTTTGTGCCTAAGGCGCTCTGAGTTAATTTACTTCGTGGCATATACAGTACGTAGCAGGAATCCCATTCCGGGCCGACGGTTTCGGTTAGGAAAGGTAAGTGTAGTGGATGGTGCTGGAGACCCCCATTCTAGGCCGGCCGGCTGACAACAACACCGAAGAAAACGAAAATGACGAGGTTGCGATTGAACCAGATCTGCGATTGTCGCAGAAGATGAGAATGGGCTAGCCCTCAGGAAAGCGCTTCGAAAGGCATGCCAGGCTGATACTGATTACACTAGAGAGAAATGCGAAATGCACTGATGTCCCACCAGCACAGCCACTAAGTCTAGACCGGTCGGTCCACAGGGCGAACGCGTAAGCCACATGAGAACGTCTTCGACTGGAAAGCGCCACAGATGATCATCGGAAGGCGAAAGTGTGGCGTATCATCACTTTGGTATCGTGTAGGTAGCTTCTTTGAAGGTTCAGAAGGCTTGTGTCTGTTTGAGCGGCCTTGACATCGTTGTTGATGAGCCACACAAGAGGATGGATCCTTGCATGCGGAGGTTTAAAGTGAGGAGCGTGGAACCACCGGGCAAACAAGAGGGGACAATGAGAAAACGGAAAGAGGCGGATTATTCCCACAGAGCGGCAATCGTGCTGTACGAAAGAAGGGCGCTTGAACTGTCCCGCTTCTGTTAGCGGACCCCTGGCCCCGAGGCCGGAAATGTCAAGCCACATCGACATGTGCGAGAAGACATCAGATGTGTGTCAGCTCTTTTCGGTCGGAACACAATTTCGACTACCTTACCTTACATCTATCTCAGCTAGGACTGGTTTTGTGAAGTATCGCAGGACAAGCCTGGGTTACGAATCTGGAACGCAGGCTTGCGAGAATTGAAGTCGCTCGATGTTGTGCGGAGTCAAGCCACCTGACACAAGTAAGCGGAAGGAGCGATATGAAGCCAGTCCCAGAATGGAACTCGTGGTTCTGTGTGCACACGTGTGGTGGCTGGCTCCATTTCGCAATTCATGCCATCCTTCTCCTTCATTTTTGACGAGTGCACACGCTTAAAGAGCGAATCTCAGTGGCCTCACTGTGATATTGATCTTATTCGAGGACAAATGTAGCATAGTAGATGTTCCACAGTCGGGGCCCTGGGAGGTACCTGGTCGTCCTGGCCGCCAACTCATGCCCTTTGCAATTTCGCCCCTGCTCCTCAACAGCCTCCTAGGCACACACCCTTCCCGCGATACTGTCAGCCACGATATCCGAGAAATAATGCCACACCCCCCTTCAAATTAAAGCCACGTCCTCAAACGGCAGGTACGAGCTACAAGGTACTCTCGCTAGCCGCAGGTACCTTTCCTAAAGTCGTCCTAAGGCCGTCGACGGGCCCTTGTCCGTACCCATGTCCCACCTGGGATGGCCTGGCATTCACTGTCCCCCAAATTCCATAAGTCCCAAGTCCCTCCAAGACCCCAAAATCCACAACTCACCGTCCCGACCGTCCCACACGCGAACATTTTCATGGGAATTGACTTGAGAGTTGCGCCGGCACTCACTCACTACCTTGCTCCCTACCGAACTGCGGTCACTGCGCGTCTCTCTTTCGCTACCTCAGTATCCTCTAAAGCACGAAGAGGCTAAGGTTGCTCGCTCTAATATCACTTGGCCTGCCTCAGTGAGTGGATTTGCCAGGGTCTCCAGGGTCGTCTTAGCTCCCTTAGGTATATACCAAGCCTAACACCCCAAATGCAAGATTCAGCCTCTTTTTCTCATTAATCCAACACATCTCTTTTCTCTCTCGCTGTCATTTACCGCCTCTCGTTTCATCACTCTGACACCTGCCCAAGACCACCCACACAACGGCCTCAACCTCGCTCACTCTTCCACTTCAACCATCTCTATATCTCGACTGCTCGCGCATTTCCACGGCTGGATCAAGACAAGATTTGAGTTGCGCGCCACAGTCACAACGGGGTACTTGTTTTCATGAAATACAACCTTAAAGATCCGAGATAGGCTTCCCCACCGAGTCCCCGCGACATCTTCGGATACCAGCGTCGCAACTCTGTCAGCTGTGAAGGAGCCGACGCGCAAAGAAGAGGTAGAAATCTGCTTCTGCTGGACTCTCTCAGAGCCGCGCTGTCCTCGGACGGCCTGTTTGCGCCATGTTTCGCCAAAGGTACGTTGTCGCGACGAATTTGCATCCCGCACCGTAGCCTAGCACGGGCTGTCGACGGCGATGTCTGTCACAAGCTCGGCCGTCGCACACATCCCCTTGGCCTACCGCATTTGACGAGTCAGGGTTCCAAGTGCGCCAATTTTCTGTCTGAAAGCTGACAATTTGCGCGTTGTAGGACGAGCTCTCAGAAGCCTGGCGATGACTTGCTGGCAAACTTCCGCCAGCAGTTTCCCGAGGTCGCTGCCGCTACTTCAACTTCTGCTGTAGCAGGACCTGCGAGGACGACCACTGCACCCGTGGCTGACATCACTACAGTGACAACACAAGACCCGTATGTATCTTCTCGTTCTTTCAAACCGGTCCAGTGATTGCTTTTCAGATTTTCCGCCGCCCTTCCACTTCCACCTGCTTGATGTCGCATTGCAGTATGTAGCCGCTTGCGCCGGCTTCAGATATTCTTTGGCGTTTGTCTGCAAAGCATATTGGGGCACGGACAACAATATTTGCATAGCTGTCGGGCGGTGGTCTGTCCTTTGGGATTTAAGTTTGGCAAGCGACTTTTTGCATTGACTAACTGCGGCACGCAGGAACCAAAGCTTGGTCAGCCATGATCATGATGCTTTCCGGGATCAAGACCCAACCCCACGAGCTGGGGCTGCTAACGAACCCTGGAGGTTCACTCCCTCGTTGCTAGATCCGAGCTCGTTCTCTTTCAGTACTTTCGCAAACCAGGCCCCAGGGTATTACACACCTACGCCCGGTGGCACCAACACCATCTATCACCCTCAAGCCGGAGATCTGCACACTCCCACGTTGGGGCTCGGAATGGGCTTGGGTACTCCACTGTCGATGCCGACGACCGAAGGTGGCATACACCACCCGACAGCTATGATGGATCTGTCAGGTTTCCATCACGGCGTTCACCCTCAGCACTTCCAGCACTTCAACCCGTTCATCCAGCCGCCTCCGGCGCCTCAGCCTGCATTTGCGCCGTCGTCGTTCATCCACCAGGATACTGGGTACGAGACTATGGACCAGGACGGTTCGCCAATGGACTCTGATCCTTCAGAGGAGCGTATGGGCTCTATCGACAACACTTTTCAGGGCCAGTCTCCGATGGTTGGGTTTCAACATAGGCAGTACGGCTTGCCAATGAATACCGTCCCGTTTCCGTCAACAGCTGAGAAGTTCCGCTTCCACGCAACATTGAACGCGCCGACGGCAATGATCAAATCTTCAGACGAGATACCCGTCACATATCTGAACAAGGGCCAGGCATACTCTCTTACGGTCATAGACACTCAACCGATGCTGCCCATTCTTCCGGGGACCCGGTTTCGTACATTTGTCCGGATTTCTTTCGAAGACGAACAACAACGCCAGAAGCCGGGGGTCTGCTGGAGTCTCTGGAAAGAAGGTCGTGGAACTAATGAGGCTCACCAAAGGGGAGGGAAACTACAAGCAGTAGAATATGTGGAGGCCAGTCAACCAGCAGAGGGCGACGACAAACGCACTCGCATAGAGTTGGAATCCGCATCATTCGACGGTTTTTCTGTGATATGGACGCCTGGCATCAACGGCGCGGTCGAGTGCAGCATCGCTGTCCGCTTCAACTTCCTTTCGACGGATTTTAGCCACTCCAAAGGCGTCAAGGGAATTCCCGTTCGGCTCTGTGCAAAGACGCATCCCTTGCCCTCAGACCCCTCACAGTCACCGCCGGCTGACGCTACTGAAATTTGTTACTGCAAGGTCAAGTTGTTCCGGGACCACGGTGCCGAACGAAAGCTGTCGAACGATGTCGCGCACGTTAAGAAGACGATCGACAAGCTCAAGCAACAAATCGCGCAAGCAGAAAGTGGAATGAAGGACTTTGGCAAGCGGAAAAGAGGAGGGGTCTCCCAAGCCAAAGGTCAAGACCCTCAACGACCAGGGAAGATACAAAAGCACAAGCGCACATGGTCCATGTCGTCTGTTAGCTCAGCTGGCGGTGGGCGTCCCCCGCTCGAAGAGGACCTGCATTTCAAGCTGCAAACCCTACAGGACATGTTCACGAGTACACGCCCGGTCAGCGTTCTTTACCTGCGTGGCGACGAACTCGACGACCCCGACGCCAACCCTGTTTCCCTTCCGGGCGAATCGCTTGAGCTTACGAAGGTCGAATCGAGAGAAAGCACAGCTTGGCGGAGCGAACAAAGCTCCATAGCTGGCTCGTCATTGGTTTCCCCGTCACCAAGCTCGCTTTCCTTACATTCTCAGGTTTCCAATGTCGCTGGTGTCAACCCGCAATGGCAAGGTTTCCAGAGAGTTAGTTCCCCTGCTACGAGGCAGGCCACTGATCAGCCTACACGGGTCAAGGAGACTCGTGACGAGGCCGGGAATCTGAGCGCTTGGATCGAGGCTCTCGGGGTAGATCCTTCATACCGCCCTCCGCCTGAACGGAGTGCTAAGCCCGTGGCCTGTTTCTACATCGCACGGCAGAATCCGGAGCAGGAAGGGAGTCGGGAAATACACCGCGCCATCTACCTGATGCAGCGAACACTGCAAGAGTTTGTCGCGCGGATTGCGGCGAAATGGCGCTTCGATGCGACAAAGGTTGTCAGGACTGTCCATGTTCTTCAAAGGGGCCTCGAGGTTGAAATGGACGACGATGTGATACGAGAACTCGGCGAAGGTCAAGACATGACACTGGAAATCCACGAGATCGGCGGCGAGGGATCGCCCACGAAACGGGAATGGGACATGACACTGGATGCACCTGGCGAGAGCGAAGCAGCCTCGCCCAAAGCGACGCCAGCAGTGCAAACCGGATACGAGCTCCGGCTCAAGTTTTAATATTCGACTATAATACCCTCGTCACGGCGGCAACGATTTCGATCAGCCTGGATATTGGCTTTATCAGCAATCTTTAGACTTTGGGTCATGTAATGTTTTTCGGCTCGATTTGTCGCCATCTCGACCTTAATGAATACGTACACGCAGCACACGGCAACGGTTAGGGACATTGTGCTTTCTCGGCGTTAACAATCATCTGCTTCTTTGAGATACCATGCGTCCCTCGATGGGCGAGCTTCTATACAATGGCTTCCCTTACTTTCCTCCTGGGGGCTCGCGGATGCCACATCTTGGAGATGTTTTATCTTTCCTTTTCTTTTCAACTTTTTTCTTCTTGGAAGGCTTCTCGGCATGTGGCAGCAAGTTGTATTACATCACTATTTCGGTCTACTTGGATCTTGTGATGGCCTTGTTGGACGGCGAGTCCCCAGCGGGTCACTAGGCTTTGTCTACGTTATCTGGACACGGATGGGTCGGTTTAGAGAAGAAGCGTTTCTGATGTGAAGGCTGATGAGCAGCCCCTTCATTGTTACATATGGGATTACACTTCTATCTACTTTGGGCCTTCTTGGGTACCAGACTTTTACGCATGAGCGTGTCGTTGACAAATACCACCTCTTTGACACTCTTCACTTCATCTTTTCCGATCGGGACCGTGTACCGAATTGCTGCTAAAATCCCAGAGGGGTCTCTGCCAGATTACTGACATCCTGCAAAGATGAGGTCAACCCGGACATTGCTCCTTTGGGCCAGGAAGTACATGGAGTGCCCTGCCAAACGCCTCCGGCAAATATCTCCATCTGTCAAGCCAATCCCAGGCAATAAAACTCTCCGGAAGCTCATCGACCGGGGAATGATCTCAACTGTGGAGGAAAGCACTGCAGTAACTCGAACCCTCGTCCATGCCATTTGCCTGCACACATGCAGGCGAAATCTCAGCCCAGCGTGTGTTCCTCCCAGACAGTCGATATGCCGCCCCCTGGAGTTTCCGTTTATGGTAGAAGGGCGGGTGGTGGTAGGCAGGGCGTAAGGCCGGGTGCGACGCATCACTGGGGCCGCGGATGCACCCATGTCAATGACGAGGCTTCTGGCTCTGATTGGAGAGTCGCCGATGCATATACTAATCTCGCCTGGGCTGCGCGGACTCATTTCAAACGTTGTTGGTTCAGGAGGCTACGGAACTGGAGCACCTACAGTAGCTTGAGACGGGCGTCGTAGGTAGGCACGCCATGCATGCAGGCCCACCGCACCATGACACCGTTGACATCGACACAAACAGCCTACACGTGTACGATGGGATATACTCCGGGTCCAGATGCGGCAGTATTTGTTTTAGAGTCTGCCACTTCAATTGTTCTTTTGGCCTGTTGCAACTCTTGTCAAGGGCAACCCATGTTACTGTTCCATGCCCTGGTCTCGCATGACGTGTTTAATTCTATTTATTCTTTCCGTCCGGCTCGACTTGCCCCCTTTGCTGCACAACGCTGGGAGCTTCACAGTACTGACAGCGCCGTCTAATCAGCCCCTTAAAACGAAACTTGTCAGCCTTTTACACTCCAGGTACTGGTACTACCTAATGCGGTTTGTTCCGTTTCGACTCTGTCAAATTTCTGCGATCCACAATTTCGAAGACAAAGAAAAGCGTTTCCGCTATTGAGGACCACCTAATCCACTTGGGCTAACCGTACTATGTAGATGACAGGCATGGCTAAAGTCGATCGGAGGACTACTACTGCATACTGACGGGCGGCCATCTGCCAATTTCCACTTGTGAATCCTCTAAACAGCTGTGTGTACCTGAGGTTTCTTGCTGTGGGACACTCCAAAGTTACCTTAGTTATGCGTTTGGGAGTTCGCCCAGGGTTCTCCACGTCGTTTCTCGTCCGCCGCGATGACAGTGTTACACGTACTTCGGGATCCGAACAACGAAATCTGTGGATCTCATCTCAATTGACGAAGTGCTTTCCTATGTCGGCCATCGATCTTGACAGGTTTTCAACGTGAAATCCAAAGTCGAGGTTTCCTGGTCGCTTGGTCCTCGACGTTTCGACGGATGTTTCCGTCCTAAGGTACCTCCTTAGACACATGCAAATCGTCGTTTTTCGATGTTTGGGTTCCATTCCCACGACCTTCCATTCTAGACTAGTACGCAACAGGCACTATCGACGCCTCTGACACCCGCCAGACCCTGAAGGAGTTTAAAGCAGTGAGCCATAACACCAATTCCCGTGAACTTTAACCCCTCCAACTTCCCGTTTGACTCGCTAGCCGCCTCCACATGGTGACATTCGTCAGTGGCATCCTCCCGGCGAAGCGCCGCTGTACATGAACATGAAAGCCGTGCGTCTCTCTTCCGCTCCACCAAGACGACACCGGACTGGCGCCGTACGTGTAGAGGTTACCTGGACAAAGAACGTGGACTGGTCCGTTTTCTCTCCTCTTGATGTACTACCTATGCAGTAAATTCCGCCGCATGTCTCAAACACCACCGCTAGGGCATTCCGGGGTAGAACGGCACATGAATTGCCCGTACTCTGTGATCAATCAATCCACACACCTCGGCTCGGTGCTGACTTTGACATTGTGATGTTCTCGCGCACTTCGAAAGTGACATACCCATCTAAAGTCCCAGTTGTTTGGTTTCTTCCGCACAGCCACATAGATCGGCATCTAGTTTTCCCAGGACCAGCTCGCGTGGGCGATCATCCGAGCAAATCCAGCGAATCCTCTTAGCCACATTTAAGGTGTGGCGAGTATTTGTGCATAGTACCGCTTTATTGTGGTAGACAATTCAACGCCGTCCTGCCCGTCAGCCTCTCAGGACTCGCGGACAGTGCTCTCCTTTCGCCTCATCTTCAATCTATGTTGGCTTCCTTTCCCTATCCAGACATCCTCCTGAACATCATTCCCTGATATGACTAGGTGCATATTCGTAGCTCTCTGGGCTCAATGATAAAAATAGTATCAAGCTTCGGGGTCCGCGATCACTGGACTCTTCATGACTTTGGCTTTTTTTTGGCCTCGAGCACGAAGAAGAGATCGTCAATGGCAGGTCCAGGATTTCCAGATTGTTGGACTGGCTGACTGGGCATGCTATCGAGTAATGCGGCAGGACAAGGAGGTGGAAAACGGGGGTGAATCCATCTGCACGTTTTCCGTGGCTTGTCTACTGTCTGGCTACAGTAGGCAGGACCCGTCGCTAGACACCCGGAGCATCGCGAACGAGCATCAGCATGCTTCCCTAATTAGCACCCTACCTTCGACTGCACTGCTGCTGCGGACCGGCAACTCGCTGTCCACTTTCCTATCTTGCAGAGCTTCCCCATCAGCCTCCTCCTTGGCGCCCGTTCTCACCTCCCAACAACGGTTTCTGTATGGCCAGAGCTGCTGCCAGATCCCCAGTTCACCGTACGGCAGTAGTGTGCCGGAAGGCGTCCTTTCCGAGAAGCCAGAGTGGTCACCTTCGTTTCCCTTTATCTAGTAGCTCTCCGCTGGCGTGTCTTGGCATCCATCCCCTTTCCTCGGCGATGGTAGCGACTCCCCTTGGGCATTCCAGTCTCATGATAGCATCTCACAACGGGCTCAACCCACTTGCCACCTCAGCCGCAAGCGGTGTCGTCCCGTACCGTCTGAGACATTGTACAACGGCGATCGCCCAGGAGGAAAGGCCTTCCGAAGCCAATCACTCTGCAAACGAAAGCGTTGAGGCACGCGCCGGTGGCGTGGGAGCGTGGCCTCGATTGTACCACACGGCGTCCAATACAGACGGTATGCCGAAAACAACTTGCAACTGTAGCACCACAGCACTGAGTGGAAGGAGTTCATCGTTATGCCACGCCATGTACGGCTTTCAACTGGCCAACAGAGACCCTTGGAGAAATAGCCTTCCATGGCCCTCGATCGTCGCGGGTGACAGCCCTGACAACGGCTTTCTGCGCTTCTCCTTTTGGCTGCATCGTCCTCTTCCTCAGGAAGCACACGTGGTAACCCATCTACTGGCAGGAATGGCCCTGTCGCCGGAAAAGGCTTGTTATCTTCCGGCAAAGACAGGTCAATGTCCGCATCAGAGACAGCGTCTCCTGCCCAACAGACCCTTGGCCCCTATTCTCATTCGCTACGGCAGCGGCGATCCGCTTCTCATGAATCCCCCCTTGTTCCTGCAGCGTAGGCCCCCCTATATTTGCTGGCAGCCGGCGGCTGCGGAAACACACCGTGACACCGTGGGATTGGGCTTAAGGAGCTGCCACCTGGCAACGCCGAGGACACAACCACGTAGCCAGAAAGCTATCACCTCGCCAACGCAGCAGGGGGCTATCTTCCGAGCTCTGTCGCCTGGTTTGTCAGGAGACGTGGTCGACCCCAAACCAGGCCATCAGGCCATTCACCAATACCGCAGCGTGGGCCGCTTGGCCTGCTAGCTCTGGCTGCAGGACTGCGTCCACTATCGAAAATGGCCGGAGCCAACCGTTCGCAGGGGCTCTTTGACACTGTTCTCTCTAGCGCAGGGACGGAGTATTAGTTGCGAGTGCACTGTGACTGGAGATAACTCGACTCATGTCGCGGTGGTACCGGGTACACACACCTTAGCCGGAGCCAAACCAGGTCCACGGCGCAGTACTGTCAAGAGTCCAGCACAGAAGCATCCTGCACGGCGTGGTAGAGATTCGTTCACTCTAGGCCTGCATCTATTCCCCAAAACTGTACTGGTACTTCTCATTCGAATGACTCTATTTCCATTCTGACTCGCCACACTTGACAGTTTACAACATTCCATAGTTTTCGGGCTCATCTGGGCGGATTGAGGCGACAGAAAAGGGGCGCAGCAGCTCCCCCATGCCACAGACCCCTCTGGGGGTGGCACAAGCAAGTGCGGAGGCGAGACTATGGACTGCTCTAACTGCATACCTTATTCTTTCCGCTTCGACCAATCTCCTTCTCGAGAGTGCAAATACTCGAAAAACTAACCCCCACTGACAATCGAAGCGAAGACCGTTTCGCACACAAGAGAGGTTCGAACGAACTATTACAACGATTGTTTCCGCTTGGGGCACGACTTGACGGAAATGTCCTACGATGCGCCATTGGTTGGAGCAGTCATTCCCTTCACTCGCATTGGCTCCAGTGTGTGCGGCATCTAAGAGATTTTGTGGGTTGCAGCCGGTGCGGGAGGCTTGAGAATGACTTGTCTTGGCGGACCCCTTCTCGAGTCTTGACAGGCTGACTTATCCGCCCGCGGCTGCACGTAGCAAGTCAGTCTAGACTGTCGAGCGTGCTTCGGGCTCTTGCGTGCTCGTTATGCTCTGGTCTTCCAGTACGCTTTCGTACCGTGGCAGGCGTGGTACTCGTGTCGTGCAGACGACTTGTCCCCGGGGAGGTGGGCGGTCGTCCAAACATGGGACAACTGCATGCCGATCATCGAATACTTCCCCGCCATGTAACAGTACTTCTCGAAGGAAAAAAAGAAACCATAAGTCATAAGTCCCGACGACACGCTACTGTAAGTAAATTATTCTCCCCCTCCCGGGCTCCAAAAACGAGAGGGGCTTGCCCAAACGGCGACACCGCGTCCTCCGACGGTGATAGGTCCGTTCGGCTGGAAATTAACGGCCGCCGAGTCAGGGGGCGTGTGTGGAATGGGGGAACCGCAATCGCGGTCTCCCAAGAGAAATTTCGCCGTCTTTTTCTCCTTTGTACGTTAAGCCAATTTCCCGCTTGCCCCCGGCGTTTATCCTCTTTCTGCTCACGGGCGGGGCCGGCGACGTCATCGGGGTTCCGGAGGGGAAGAGAAGGAGAGGAGCGCGCCCACCAGCCACACCCGAGGCCCCCGGAGTTTGGGTCTTTGTGGCTGATGCGTGCGAAGTCGCCACCTCGGTGCGATCGAGAGCGGGGGTCAAGCCACTGCACACCTTGTGACTGCCTTACTCATGCACGTCGCTGGAAGGATTATGCAAGTTCCAGCTCGGCAGGGTTGCACGCTGTAAGGCGATATGCCGGCAGTACACGAGGGCCGGTGCAGTTCGAAGCCGTGCAGTTGTTGTTGTGTGCGCCTGCAGGGGCAGACGCTGCCTGTCAAAATGCACAGTCTATCGGCGAACACTTTGTGTCCGGGATGCTGTGCTCACTCCAGGTGCTCCGATATTGACAGCCGGTCTGGTTGGCTTCTTGCAAGGGCCAATGGCTCTTCGCGCCTCAGAAGCTAGGCCCCAGCGGCCACCGGCTTAGGAAGCGTGGGCGTAGTCTGTGCGAGTACGATGTTAATGGCTTACTTCGACAAGAGGATAATCAGTCTCCTGCGCGAATCCGGGTTGGACCATCTCGAACTTGGACACAGCGACTCATGAGGTCTAGGTGTTGACCAGCCGGACGGACTTTAGATGGCCACGGGCCACGGCAAAGGCACCCGCGCAGTGTCTGATCGCACTACGAGAGCCTCTGCACGATATGGTCATCCAGGTCTGCTCGGCGGGCAGTCATTGACTGATCGACATTTCTACTCAGGTGTAGCACCATGAACCCTTTCGCTAACACGACACGAGACGGTTGGGTTTTCCATCATTGCGGCGGCGCTTCATCGCCATGTGCTGCGGCAACAGAATCAGTTCTCAGGATGACTCCAAGCAATGCATGGTCTATAGCGTGCCGGCACCCTTTCGAGACGGGTACGGTTTTTGCTTTATTTTATCTCGAAGGGTACGTCACGTGAATAGGGGCCAACTTAGGTTTGTATAAGGAGGTGGTTGAGCCCCAGAGACGATTCCCGCGGTGATCAGCAAGGCGCTGAGTAAAGTAACGGTTACAGATCAAGGCGTGACTTCGTCGAGCTTGTTACATTTGACAGCTATATCATGCTCAGCAGGCGATAAGAGTCAGTGTCATACATGACTGGGGATGTGAGACCTGCGATCGAGTCTGCTCGTTTGATCTCGAAATATGATCCTAGATGTGTAGTTGAGTCAATGCCGGAGCAATGCATGTCATCTTATCTGCCAGGCGTCACCGCTGCGGACAGCGGAGGATGATAATGCGGGAAATGTTCCGCTGTGCTCAATTTGACCAAAATCTGTCGTACGCCCAGCTTGATCAAGCATCCTCCCTACACAGGCGTTGGAAGTGTGCACATGGCGTCCCTTGCAGTGCCGGGAGACGTCTCCAACTCTCTGTACCAAGGTGGTGGTGGTACGATTCAACGCTAAAATCTTCAGGGTCGGTGGTGTACGAGATGGCAACTCCTTGAGGACCAATAGTATCCTGCTAGTTGCAGATGAAGAGATGTGTACGCATCGACGCGTGGTGTGATCGCCACAGATTCAGGGTATCTCGATGTTCGTCCTTTTGGAGTACCGCAGTAAAAGGTGCGGCACTGCACGAATACCACCGCCACCCCACAAAAGCAGTCTGCGGTACAAACAATAACCGCCCAGATAAGGGGGTGTGGGTGGAACGCATAGATTGTTCATGTATCTTGTCATGTACGGTACTGTCCCGATCGGACCTACTGTACAGGATGTACGCTGCATGGCCCGCCATAAAGAGTACATGGTCTAATGCAGAGGATAAACTTTAGGATGTAGTGTACATGGACGGAATGGTACCATGGGATGTCAAGCTGGGGGCACGGGTTTGCGTGCTTTGGGGTCATGCAGCGCATTGCAGACGGGTACGCGGCCTTGGCGGTGGGATGATTAGATTTCTGGGATGTATTACTGGCGCCGGGGAGGGTGGACGCAAGGATGGGTGGGACAGAGGAAGGGGGTGAACACAGTAAGGACTCACTTACTAGCCACACATGGTAGCACCCCCCGGGCGTCCGTGGGAGGATTGGAGTAAGGGGGAGGGGAGGAAGAAGAGATAAGAAGGGATAGTCCCGCGTTGAGGCTCGGTGTGGCGAGTGCAGAAAATGTCTTGTGTACCCACGGCCGGTGGGACGTGACTCGGCAGTCTGTGCCGCCGAGTAAGGGCTTCGAAAGCGTGAGGAGAGCCACAGGGAAGTACTGACTACTGTCTGTCGATCAGCATGGAGGAAGAGGAAGGAATGCTCACCACAGCCACAGGACGAGAGCGGCCTATGCGTCCACTCTCTAGCCACGGAGACGAATGTCCAGCGAATGATGTGGTCAAGAAGGAAGGCATGATTGCCTGATAGGGCAGTTGTGGCGGGTGCATGGGCTTGAGCGACTGCCCGGAAGGGTGAAAGACGGGGAGAGGATAGAGCGCATGTCGCCACTGCGGCGTCGACAGTGTAGGGAACGACCCTGTCGAGTCGCATGTGGCTTGTGTGTGAGGTTGAAAGGGGCCACTGAGAGGGTTGGTTATATTTGGATCGTGATCACGGGAGAGAAGACGGACGTCAAGCTGCATCAGAGCGTCGTCAGAGCTTGTCTGATATATTGCGCAAGCGTCGCCGTAACTGCACGAGTTTGGCCTGTGAAGGTGGACTTTTGCTGGACAAGAGGCATGGAGGTGCGTGAGTGTGGCGATATATGATGCTTGTTGAGGCGTCAGGGCACACTGAGCTACACTACAGGGCAGTTGTGATCAGCCGCAATCCTCTCTCGACTCGGCAATTGATAAACATGTTGTGGCTGGTGTCGATTGGGCGGATCTCAGGGTCCTCGGCTCGACATGGAAGTGATCAGCGGAGGGGACGACGCTCGACGACATCACGGCAGAATCCGTCGTGTTCTCCGGACGACGGTAACCGAAGGGGTCAAGTGATCAACAAGACGGCGAGGAGAACGACCTTGAGTATTGTCATGGGAGCTATCTTTGGGAGAGATTTGCCGGGCAGGATGGTTCGTCGTTGTAACCGCAAAGACGAGCTCGCGTCCCCAAAGATGTCACTTGTGCTGTCCGAGACACGCCATTCCTATCTAAGACGATGTCCTAGACGGCACTGGAAAGCAGAAGTCGAGAAGGGCCGTCGACGGGCAGCAACATGTTTCTGTGATGAAACCAACTCCAAGCTCAATTGATGGCAAAATCTGTATCCCTTCTGAACAGAGTTGTGTTGGGATGTAACAGATATGGGAGCATGTTTCCCACGATACGTCATATCTTAAGCAAACAGCAAGGTATAGATCTGTCGGGGTTAGGGTTGCACATGGTTGTTGAGCTGTTGTTGACCTCTCGTTGACCTTCTTGTCAATCTGACCTCCAGGAGACGCTTGTGCGCGCGGTGGTTTCTTCCTGCTCTGGTTAGTCACAGAGGACTACTTTGACATTAAATGTATGTCACGTACAACGACACGGGATCCTTGTTGTGACGAAGTTGGATGCTATCGAAGCACAAGAAGATCATCGTAACACCATCACAGTATGCATAGAGATGAAGTAGCAACCATGTTCGATATCACTATGAAGCGTGATAATCCTGCTAGCATCCCCCAGATAGCTATCACTACTACGTGAAGCACTTCGCTGTCCCCTTTCAAGTAAATCGCAGAAACTCCTTGCCACCTAAACCAGTGATTGTTGCCCTTCACCCTGACCGCGCTTCACTCTTCGCTCGCCATTCTTCGGTCTTTGCACCTCACTCTTTAGTCTTCAGTCTTCGCTCTTCTCTCTCCATTCTTCACTCTTTGCACTTCACTCTTCAATCTTCAGTCTTCGCTGTTCCCGTTCCCTTTCCCTTTCCATCGACCCTTCTGTGCAGCAAACCCCAGTATCCAGCAACTGAACGACCATCTCAAACCCATCACCAAGTGTCGCACAAAGCGACCTACTCCTCGCGGCTTGGCGACTGGAATGGATTCTCCGCCCTCAGCTTCTCAAACGGATATCCACCGCTCTCGCGACGACGACCAAAGCCATGACCAGAGACCAGTCCGACGAACTGACGGTCCGCCACGAGCTCCCACACCATATGATAAACATCCTCGAGAGTCGGCTCCTCGGCACCCTCCCAGATGGGGACGTAGTCTCCCTCAACGGCAGCCGGGGCGGAGAATGTCCAGTCCTGGTCGATGGGCGCGGAACGTAGACCGCTGAAGTGCTGAGATTTGTTGCTGCGGCAGGCCGAGGTGTTGGGGACGACCCAGCCGCCCAGGCCGCACAGTGTTGCGTCGCGCGTGTGCGGGCCATAGAACTGGTTAGTCTCCGTCGAAGACCAGAAGGGCGGGTTCGGAATGGCGATCACGCGGACGAGGTAGATGGCGGCCTTGGCCTTGAGGTCCGCGTAGATGGGGCTGGCGTCGACGAGGTCGTACATGCGGGCTCTGGTGGCCGCGGTGGCTCCTCCCTGGGGGGTGGGGATCAGCGTCGTGGTGACGTTGATGTGGAAGTCGCGGGTGCTGGAGTAAGCGGTGGGGATGGTGGACGACGACGGGGACGCGACGGACGAGGGGCCGGCTGGCGAAGAGGGCCAGGCGCCGGGGCCAGATGGTGTGGCGATGCCGGCGGCAGCGGAGCTGGAAGAGGCAACCGGCTCTGGTGTAGCTGCGGTGCGCTCAGCAGGCCAGGCTCCGGGGCCGGAAGCCGTGAGGTCGGTAACGGTGGAGGCCGATCCGGACGCCGTGGATGGACGGCTGTCAGCTGTGGGGCCGCCGTCGTCAGAATTACCCTTGTAGCCGAGGAGACCCATGAAAGCGAAGTGAGGGTGGACGCCGCAGCCTTCAAGCGTCTCCCGGTCGCTGCCCGCGATACGCTTGATCTCAATGTCGATAAAAGTGCGGTGCAGCTTTGCGCCAGGCAGACGCGGAATATACTTCAAGTTGTTCAGCTTGGCGCCAAACACCCAGTCGCCCCAGATGAAGGCGCGGTTGAATTCCTTGTCGCGAGCAGCCCAGTCAAGTTGCACAATGCAATGGTTGTTCGTCATCTTGTACAGGGCAAGGTCGGCCGTCTTTTGCTCCCGCAAGATCTTGACGTACTCGTCGAACTGGAAGCCCTCAGGGCCCTCCAATGGCTCGTCCATTTGGGCGGGTGTGATAGGCTTAAGATTATTGGCGACCTGCTGGTAGATGGCCCGGGGATTTGAGGGGACTCCAGCGGCGCGGTTAAGTGGTGATGTGGTGGATGATTCGTCACTGCTGGAGTGGTCACTGATAGTAAGCACGGCGCCGTATCCATCGATAGAAAGGATGGAGTTGTTCTCGTTGCTATGATCGCTTCTGGGGCTGTCTGAAGCAGCGAGACTGCTCGGAGGAGCGACGCCTGCGCTGCTGTTTTCAACACTGTTGCTGGCCATGGTCGTCGTCTCCCAGATCTTGAACGCGGCTACAGCCTCAAGGTTTAGCAGGTCGGTGGTTGCGTTGTGCTTGCTTCTACCGTTGGTGGCGATGTTTACTTCCTCGTTAAGAACTGGCGGCTCGACCGTAGGAGGAAGAGCTTCGAAATGTCAGTGGCAGGGTTCAGTCAAAGACAAAAGGCAGTTTGTGGATGGGGGAAAAAGAAAGAAGAGAAAGATGGGAAAAAGGTGACCGGCGTGTGAGGATGAATGAAGTGGGGGAGGAAGACCCCGGAAGGATATAGAGGAGAAGAGGACCGAAAGATGCGGAGACAGCACTCACGGTTCGGTCCGGGCTTCTCGGCGCCGGCGTCGAGGTTACTGGTATCTTCATCAGACCCAGCACCAGCAGGATTTGTGAGAACCTCGACCCTGTTGGAGACAGTCAAGTACATATTAGATATAGGGCTGTCAACGACATTATCCACACCATCCGCTGTTTTGTTAGCATTCATACCAGGCTTCGCGTCGTCGTGGCGCTCACAAGTTGCGTAGGCTTCGTGGTTTCGCTTCATCGGGATGCTCCTAGTAATCCCTGCCGTCATCGTGTCTAGGAGTCTAAATGTGTCCGGAGGAATGTGTCAGTTTAACTGCACATATTCACCTCAAGCTCGTATGTTCACAATATCGAACTACTGGTCTGGCCCCTTGACCTGAACGGTCTCTTTGACTGTGTGTTTTGGTGATGCCACACATCACGATCACTGCGGGATATAGGATGCGACTTACACTGGTAGTGGTAAGTGACTGTCGTGGGCCGGAAAGAGTGTTGACAAGTATCGCAGCACATGAAGGATATTCGTTCGGCGGTTTGCTAAGTAAGTTGAGGACTTGAGAACATAGCGAATAAAGTCATTTGTAAGTGCTGTGGCGTCTTGGTGCAAAACAGAGTTTGATGGTACGTCTCCCCAGGAAAGCCAGCCTCTGCTTGAACTCTCGTGATGCTTTAGGGGAACATAACACCGTCCTGCCCGAGGTCGCTGGTAATTTAGTTTTGTTTCCATGCCCTTCAGTCCTTGCGAAGGGCAAGAACAATAGCACATGGTTATCTGCAAACAAGAACTTCTAGCACGCATCACATCTCGGGGGAAATGGCACCCATGGAGTTCCAGAAGGAGCATATGGATGAGGTAGGTATGCATGGCACCTCATAGCTGGTATTGACACTGAGCCAAATACTGGCTATACCAACATGTACCTCCCTGTCGTAAGTTCTGGCGGCGGTGTTTAAGTTCCGGCATCAGAGACATCGTTTCCCGAGTCTTGCAGCGCAAAGTGATCGAATCTGGCTCATAAACGTCTTGCTCTTAACCCTGCATAATCATGCATCGTGCAAGATAAACTAAGGTATGCAACAGGTTGTGTGCCCTATGCCATGCACCGATCTCTTGATCGACTCCTGGGTGTAAGGTGCAGAACAACGGACACGTGCCTTGTCGAGCACAGATTGGCGGGAATCAATTGATTCATGTGCAACAGGACACATATAAGTGGTGGTGCCACCATGCCACGACGACGACAGACACTGGCATGAGACAATGCCTCGAGTACGTAGTTGAGCGCAACCTGCACCCTACAAATCAGATGGAACGTGACGAGAGCTATTCTTATTTTGCAAAGCATAAGGTAGGCCAGGCTGGCTGATTGGGAGCAGTTATTGTAAGTCACTTCGGAGGGTTTCACCACAGCGAAAGGAGGGGCGACTGGTCTTCTGGAGGCCAACAACAAACGAAGGCACAAGAGCGTCGATAAAGATGATTCGAGCGAGAAAGTGAAGGATGTGCAAAAGGATAATCCATTGGCCTTGTGCATGGTGACTCGGTCTGATTAGAAAATCTGGTCCTTCCAGATGTTGGTAGCAAGACATGGACCGACTTGCCCTTTGTGAAGACTTGTTGGCTCCTGGATATACATGATGGCTCTGAGCACTGGCAGCGAAGATGAGATGTCGTCGTTGAGGCTGAAAGAAGGTCGGAGCTAGAGGGATTGACCAGGGCGAGCCCCGCACTGTGGCGTGCTAGGCGAGAGCTGAGCAGTAAGTCTTGGCGGTCCGTCCGTGGCATCCATGGGATTCAGCTGGGTCCAGGCCTCCAGCTGACAACTTGTCTTCCTCTCCAATATGGGATAATTGATACTATGGAAGTGTCGACGGCCAGTGCTCAGGTCCACATCTTCCTGGCAATGGGCGAGGCAGTCATGATGCTGACAGAGACAGGAACCTGAAGAGAGGACTTCCAAGTTGCTCTGGCAATAGCGGGTCATCTTGAGTTGCAGCAAAGGTCCAATAAAAGACGACGAGACCAGTCATGTGTACCTGCCGGCTCCTCACATCTGATGCCATTTAAATAAGGTAACACCACCAAAGAATAAAAATACCAAAAGACAGGCGACACTTGTCTCTCCAAGGTAACCGTGAGCCACATGGTCGAGTTTTGCTGGTATTAACGTTCTATTAGCCGAGCCTCTGACCAGACTGGAAGGAAGTAGCCTAGTAGCTTGACTGTTTAGAAAGCTCAGTGGGGGAGTAAGGAAGGTACCTATCCTATGTATGTCTCGGACAAAACAAACCGTTTTTACATGGGATGTAAAACATGAGGGACGCCATGTCTCGGCAGGTCAGAGAGACGACGGGAGGTTTAGCAGCGCTGGTGCAGTAGCAACAGCCAGAAATATACGACAATTAGGAGCGGTTTGCTGCCTTTCATGCTCCTGTCTTTCAGCAGCCACAGTAGAAAGAAGCGTGATTGATCACAGTCAGGTGCAGGATAGGTGGTAATCGCCTGAAGTGCAGGTGGCCTTGAATCATCTCATTGAACGCTGGAAGGTCAGTTGCGCCCAAGATCAGGCCGCGACCGTTTCTCGAACTGCTTCCATGTTGTCACCGCCTTTCGAAACTGTGGAAGCCGTGCTATCAACACTGTGAAAATCCCCCTTGCTGGAAGTAATCAGGGTAATCCGCACGCAGTCGAATTCTGCTACACTGTGTCGCACGGAGCACGATCTTCTGATTTAGCGAGAGTCAGCGTTAGCCGAGGGGCACTAGGACGGCCTGGAGCGCAGCCTGACCTCCCGTCACTGGAGCCGTGGAGGGGTTGCTTCTAGGTTGCGGCGCATTGACACAGCGTTTTGCAAAACAACCCCAAGTGAAAAAAAATAAAATAGCAAAACCACGGGCGTGCTGGATTCCTCCCTTCTTCCGTTTCTTTTCTCCAGCCCAACTTCTCGGTCACAACACGCACCGCCCTCGCCAATTATCCCCCCCAAGGGTGCGCCCGCCAACGACTATCCCCCTTCTCTTCTTCATCGTTAGGTCAAGGACTCCGATTCATTTCGATTCCCAGACCCTTTGTCGCCAAGTTGGTCTTTGGACCCGTCGACGTTCACGTGTTATCTTCCGCTTTCTTCGGACATCTCTTTCGTCACCGCCCCATCCACAGTCAGACCTTTACCCAGGACTTGTTCGACATTTGCTACTTAGAACAGCCTTAGCCTGCTATCGCTGCCTCATCAATAAAAGGACACTGCTGCCACGACGGTGCAAACCCATTTGCTCCCTTTGCACAGTGCCATAGCTGTCGATCCAAACAAGACCCAGGTCATCATCCTTTGTCCGAGGCCCACCAACATCTCCCTCCGCCCTTAAAATAAGTGAACGTTCGATTCTTCTGCGATCAGAGGTCATCGAAATCTCCCAGTCTTCATTCTCACCAACGATTCGAAGCAACGAAGCAATAGACAAACTTGCACCACGCGTCTCCTGTGACTTTGACTAGTCATGGCCAGCCCACTGCAGTTTGCCTACCGGACCCAGAAGGCCATTGGCGTCGTTGACGCCGCGCCCGTCTACGAGCGCCTTCCTGGGTTCGTCGAGCCCGAGGGGACCCTCCGGTGCTGTGTCTACTCTCCCTGCGGCCGCTACTTCGCCTACGCCTACGATCAAGGCGTCAACGTTGTTGATGCCTCCGTCGGCCACATCCTGACGTCCCTGCCCTTGACGACGGTCTACGACCTGGCCTTCTCTCCCAAGGGTACCTACCTGAGCACCTGGGAGCGCCCCTCCAAGGACGAGAGCGGCGACGCCGCCAAGAACTTCAAGATCTGGCGCGTCATCGAAGACGTTGCTGACGATGCCGACAGGCAGCCGCTTGGAAAGTTCGTGCAGAAGTCCATGTCAGGCTGGAACCTCCAGTACACTGCCGACGAACGATTCTGCGCCCGGCTAGTGACCAACGAGGTCCAGTTCTACGAGAGCCACGACCTCTCCACCGTTTGGAACAAGCTGCGAGTCGAGGGCGTGACGGATTTTGCCGTTTCCCCTGGCCAGCACCAGAACGTCGCCGTCTTCGTCCCTGAGAGAAAGGTTCGTAATGACCCATGCTCTGTTTTACACATCCGCTAACATGCTTTTAAGGGCCAACCTGCTTCCGTCAAGGTCTTCAATGTGCCCCAATTCACGACGCCCATCTCGCAGAAGACATTCTTCAAGGGCGACAAGGTTCAACTGAAGTGGAATGCTCAAGGCACAAGCCTTATTGTGCTGGCACAGACAGAAGTGGACAAGTCGAACAAGAGTTACTACGGAGAGACGAACATGTACCTGCTAAGCGCGAATGGCACCTTCGACGCCCGCATCTCGCTCAACAAGGAAGGGCCTATCCACGATGTATCCTGGTCCCCCAATGGGAGGGAATTTGGAGTCGTCTACGGCTTCATGCCGGCCAAGACGACCATCTTCAACCAGAGGGCCATTGAAACTCATTCGTTCCCCATTGGCCCGCGCAACACCATCATCTTCTCGCCCACTGGCAGATTTGTCCTAGTCGCCGGCTTTGGCAACCTTGCTGGTCAAATTGATGTCTACGATCTCGAGAAGGACTACCGGAAGGTCACCACCATTGAGAGCGGCAACCCCAGTGTCTGTACCTGGAGCCCCGACAGCCGTTATATTATGACGGCTACCACTTCGCCGCGCCTGAGAGTCGACAATGGTATCAAGCTGTGGCACGTCGGTGGAGGTATCATGTACAACGAGGACTTTGTCGAATTGTACCACGCCACCTGGCGCCCCGCCCGGCCGGAAGATCTTCCTGGAGGCGACCCGTTGCACCCGATCCCCACGCCGCACAAGTCAGCTCTGGCCTATCTGGGCACAGTCAAGACACCTTCCAAGCCTGCTGGCGCCTACCGCCCGCCTGGAGCTCGGGGCACGTCGACGCCTCTTCACTTCAAGCGCGAGGATGAGGGCGGCGCGGCTCATGTCGCTGGCAACGGCACGCCTTCGATCGGCCCTAACGGATTCGGTCGTGCGCGCCGCCAGGTTCCCGGCGCCGAGTTTGCGGAGCCGGCTCCTTCTGTGCCTGGAGCCACGCCCGTTGACGGTGATGAGGCGTTGTCCAAGGCCGCGGCTAAGAACAAGAAGAAGCGCGGCAAGAAGAACAAGGACGGCGCCGCAGCCAATGGTGACGGCGAGCAGCATGCCCAGGGAGGAGCCAGCCTTGCTCCTCCTTCGCGGGAGTTCCCACACTCGTCCGGTAACGAGGGACGTAGCCCGGACCGTCGCGGACAGCATCACCACTCGCGAAGCCAGTCTCGGAACAACATGCACGGGCCTGGAGGTCGCAACAGGAGCAACACGCAGCGCGGACCGCGGGACCACAGCCGTCCTGCCCAGGGCAACGGAGATGCGCGCCATCAGAGCTATCAGAACCAGCAGCCGCAGCAGGTGCACGCTCCTACCGGTCCGGCGGCGGAGCATCAAGGCGGAGCTCCCCTGTCGCCTGCCAATGACGCGAATAATCCCAATGCCAAGAAGATGCGAAGCTTGCAGAAAAAGATTCGCGCTATCGAGGACCTGGAAATGCGTCTCGCAGGAGGCGAGAAGTTGGAGGATACCCAGATGAAGAAGATGAGCACCAAGTCCCAGGTGATGAAGGAGCTTGAAGCCCTGGAGAGGGCTTCGTAGGATGCATCACTTTGAAACCACTTATCGTCACGGCCATCCGTCCGCGGTTTCTCTGATGCACTTACTAGGTCAAGCTTTCAAATCTGACGAGACGACTGATGGACACCTACGTGTTACGATAATGGCTAGCAAGGTCGGATCGCAATGCTTGTCCATACACGGTGTCGAATTACGCAAGAATTCAGCGATGCAAATAGGTTGCATATGGACATAGGGAGGTCAGGGCTTGGAAATTGTATGGGGAATGGCGTTTGGGTGGACTGGCGATTGGCACTGGTTTTGTGCTGCCACGCCGCACAAAAGACTTCTGCTTCCAAGAGGTCTTTGTCGACTTTGCAAAGGTCATTGCCCAGCGTAACGCCGTTGATGGATCACGGCCATCAGCGAAACTTGTTACGAAGCCCACGGGGTTGGCGCATGACGGTATTGACTACCAAAAGTCTATAGACTAGATGGAAGAAACTAAAGAAAATCAATAGAGGTTATCCTCAATGCTCGCGCAGTGCCTATCAGTGCCTATCTTAGACTTTTTGTGGAAGTTGATGTGGATGCCTCTGACCTTCACTGTTGTTATTCTTAGGAATGCAAGTTTCCAGTGGCTAATGGCTGGTGCCTTCCGCCGGGACGCTACTTTGGCTACCTACTCTGGCTACTTTTGGCTACTTTGGCTGCTTTTGGCTGCTTTGGCTGAACTAGATATTGGTTAAACCCTCTCCATTGGCTGAATGCTTATTTCAACAACAATATCAAATGGTCGAAACAACACGTGTCGTTCACCATCAGAGTCCGTCACGTACTCAAGATGCGGCGGACGGTCCCGGAGAGTTTTCTAGGGCGTTGTTGTCGACATTGGATAAGCCCAAGTGTGAGTGCTAGCTGTCGAGGCCTTTCTGAAGCGCTACATTGTCACCAGCAACTGTCTGGTCATCACTCATCACACAAACAAACATGCGCAGCTTGAACGCGATCCCTGTCATACGACGCCGGACACGTCACTGCGGCTCTTCTCTGCCATGAGAAGACAAAAAAGTGTCCGCATCTCCCGCATTCTTACCCACCTCTTCCGCAGCCTACGAAAACGAGCCGCCCTATCCAAGTGTTGCATTTATACCCCAGAGAGAAATCTGACGGCTTGGCCTTGCTTGGTTCTCTGACTGGCTTACTGGCTGTTTACATTGCTACGATGGCCGCCGTTAGTTCGACATGCTTCGTGACTGTGTGTCCAAGTTCAGATGGACATGACCATCGTTACATGGCAACATTGTACAGAGACACTGCAGTCGGTATGTGATGCACCGAGACCACGAGCTTCACGTATATTACTCGCACCAGGTCAGAATCCGCATCTAGGTCCGGTTCTGCTAAGAAGAACTCGGTCCCATGGTCTGAACCTCGGACTTATAGCCCTGACACCGGGGGTATATGCTACGAAGCGGTGCTATCAAGCACAGATGAAAGCACGGCAGCTGCGGGATCTGGGATGCACAAGCTCCATGTGCGAGGTAACACAGAGCATAGCTGAGCTGCAATGTATATTGATTAGATCTACCCTCACTCTCCCCTCATCCAGCCCACATCTTCTCGATTTCTTGGTATGCCTCTGATTAAAACCCTGTGTTCCCGGTGATGATTGGAGACGTGAGCTAATATCGTAACAGATATCACTTCTACGTCAATGTATGGGACCGAGAGGTCATGCATGTTCATCGGTCGACGATGGTGGTTGTGCAGCCGGCAAGTGACAAGGCGTTACAGCGTTACAGCTGGAGGCACAGACTTCGAGGGCCAACGGAGGTGCAGCGTAAGAGACATATTCGTCACCACATAGTGTACTGCGCATGTACTTGCTCAGCCTCGTTGTTGTTGTGACCCATGCTGGGCGACGTGGCTCAGACTTCACTGCAATTCCAGACCTGAAGCAGGCCATTGTGCTTTACCTTAACCTTCAACCAGCCTAAACTCCCACCACGATGTCGAAATAGAAGTTGTGGCACTGGAATGCCCTTTTGCTCTGTATTCTGAAGCAAAATTTCCCAATGAAGTCATCGAGTTACGGAGAATATTTCCCTTGCACTGCATTTCTGAACGCGAAGAAGGGCACGACGGTGCCTTAACTTACATAGCTGATTTGACCCACGTCTCGCGTTGCACCAAGAAAGTGCATCGTCCAATTCACCATTTCCCACCATTTGGGGTCAGCGCGTGTCAGGAGAAGCTTGAGAGTCCTTTTCTTTATACGTGAAGCATTCCCATGTCTTCCCACCATAGCTGAGACAATTGGTGCGCAAGTATACAGATTTCACTGCGATTCTGACGAGGGAGAAAGGGCACGCGGTGGATGTACCTTGTGTAGTCAAGCCACACACTCTCACCAGCCATAATGCAATGTGGGGTATCGATATTGGCATATGCACCTCGTTTGACGGTCTGTGGCTTGAGTTCAGCTGCGTCGTAAGAAAAAAAAAGGGGATTTTCGGGTACGTAAGGTAAGGTAGTAAGGGATGGAGGATTGGATTGTGCCTTGAAGGCGGACAGGACGCATCTCTTGTCGAAGGCACACGACACGATAGAAATCAACCACAAAACAGAACTGTCCATCCAGTCGTCTTCTTTGCGCGCCAGACTGGGCCAAGACCTCGACGCGATCTCAGAGGACCCCACATTTTTCTTGATGCTTGATTCCCAAGTTTCTTTGACTGCATCCCAACCGGACCGTTATTAGTCTAGACTCTCGGCCCAGGCAACCAAGAATATCTGCGCCGCTCTTGATACCGGCACGCGAGTAATCATTCGATAGCTCACCGATCAATCCCAGCGATCAGGCACGGAACACCGTGCTGCATTGCACTGAGCCATATTCGAGCTTTCATCGACATTGGACGCAATTGGCGGACGAAAACCCCTTTTGTCGCCCAGCGCTTCAGCCTTATCCCTCGAAATTCCACCATACCGATCACTGACCTCCAACCATACTCCCCCATAGTCACAACAACGCCCGCACAACTACAGACATGGCGTCGACATCAGGTCTGACCCGCCGAAGAGGCGGCGGCGGCGGCGGCGGCGGCGGTGGCTCTGCCAACGGAGATGAGGGCGGCAGTGGCATCGGCCGGTCAAACTCGTCGAGCAACTTCAAAGACAGCACGCCCGAGACGAGCTACGAGAGCGGCGAGAACGGACACAAGATTGCCTTCGACCCAAGGGATATCAGCGAGAGCGCCGAGCGGAGCAAGCAGCCCAAGCTGACGTTGATGGAGGAGGTGCTGCTCTTGGGGCTCAAAGATAAACAGGTCAGCCTGTCCACATCTATCACGGCATATTAGGCGGAGAGAGAAAGACACACACACATAGAGAGAGAGAGAGAGACAGACAGAGCTAATTGTCATTCGTGGGAACAGGGCTACCTTTCATTCTGGAACGACAACATCTCCTACGCCCTGCGCGGCTGTATCGTCCTCGAGCTCGCCTTCCGCGGCCGCATCAGCATGCAGAAGGACCCTGCACGGCGGCGCTTCCCGCTGCCCGACCGCGTCATCGAGGTCATCGACGACACGCTGACGGGCGAGGTGCTGCTGGACGAGGCGCTAAAGATGATGAAGAGCAGCGAGAAGATGAGCGTCAGCTCGTGGATCGACTTGATGAGCGGTCCGTCTCTCTCCTCCCCCCTCCCCTTTTCTTCCGCGAACCAATAATCAAGAAAGGAGGAACTGACAGAGTAAAAAATTCAGGCGAGACCTGGAATTTGATGAAGATAGGCTACCAACTCAAACAGGTCCGCGAGCGGCTCGCCAAGGGCCTGGTGGACAAGGGCATCCTGCGGACCGAGAAGCGCAACTTCCTGCTATTCGACATGGCCACGCACCCCGTGGCCGACGGCGGCGCCAAGGAGGAGATCCGGAGGCGGGTGCGCAACGTCCTCACCCAGCGCACCGTCGTGCTGCCGGGTTCGCAGTTCCTGCCCGAGAACCTCGAGTTCAGGTACATCCGGACGGTCGCCATGGTGTGCGCCGCGTACGCGGCCAACGTGCTGGAGAACGCCCTGAGCACCCTGGGCCACGAGGCGAGGGAGCGGGCCTTCACGCAGACGGACGAGCTGCTCGCCGATTACAGCCAGTGGCCGTTTGGGAAGAAGGCTACGGGGAACGGAATCGGGGCTAATCTGCCGCAGGTCATTGCTGAGGTATGTCCTTCTTTGCATCTGGTCGTGCTAGTTGAAACTGTTGAAACAAGAGACTAAATCGTGTGGCTGTCGTGATGTAGGAAGTGAATAAGGCCAAGGACAAGGAACTCCAGCTCGAGGTTGTCGCCGCCTGTCTGAACGTCTTTACGAGACTCGACTCACTGCTATAAGCCGTTTGGCTAGTTACGGACTCATCTCACCCAGGCATTCCGGTCCTCCGATCATCGATCACTTCTCCCGTCGGACGCAGTCTTTAGTAGGAGGGCCCGACACGCAGGACATGGCATGACAGCGGACCTGGGCTTGTAGCAATCTGACACTGTCGCCATGATGGGGAAGCCATGGACTTCAGGGTGAGCATCTACATGCATAACGATGGCTGAACTGTCCAGGAGCAACATTTTACATGCTAAAATGTCCGTTCAGCTTGTGCCGAGTGAAATGACCTTTTCTCTGGCAACTGTCTGGCTGCCTGTGGCTCTGCAGCTCAGACGTCGCACTCGCTCTGCTGGGAGGAGGGTTCGCCTGGTCAAAGGCACAACACGAGACTTTCTTCCTTTTCCCACCCAAACTGTGTTATATTGGCAAGGCTTTTCTTCTAATTTTTTCTCTCTTGTCGGGTTTTTTTTTTCTTGATGTCAGGTTTCTTGATGACTGATCGTCTCTGGAAAAGGGGTGAATGGGTTATTAGGAGTTCATGCTTCATGAGTTCGTTTTTACATATTAAATTCAAGCGCACAGCGAACTGGAAACTGTCCCCCTCCTCTCACGGTGCAGACAAGAAAAGGACCTTGAGCACTTGTTAAATCGTGTCCATTCTTTTGGTACGCCATATGAGCCCTATGAACGAAGGTATGCCGAGATGGAGACCACTAACGCCCTCCCCCATGAAAAACGCCTATACAACGCAAATGCAATGTACATCCTCATCCACATCATCCTTCATTCCTCACCTGCCCCTTTACCTCTTCTTCCCGCCCCCAACACTAAAACTCCCCTCAAACCCAGGCCTGGCAGCCTTCTTCTTAGTAGGCCCATTCTTCTTCTTCCCCTTCTGGCCCTTCCCGTCCCGCCTCGCCTGCAGGTTGGCCTCCCTCTTCTTCTGCCTATCGTGGATCCCCTTTGCGACCCCGGCCTTGCGCTCCTTCCACTCCTTCTCGCTCTTCTGCTTGGCCTTCTCCTTCCTCTTCACGGCCTTCTTCAGCAGCGCCTCGTCGTCCCGGACCTTCTCGCCCTCCGCCTTCCTCCGCGCGGCCAGCCACGTCTCCTTCTCGAGGATGTCCTTGCGCTTGTCCTCGTCCAGCTCGGCCAGGCGGCGCTTCTGGGCCTCGACCTTGGCCAGCGCCGACTTGGGGTCGAGCTTCTTCTTCTGCGGGCCGGACTCCTTCTCGTAGGCGAGGTCGCGGGACAGGGTCGTGCCGTCGGCGAAGGCGACGCGGCCGAAGGAGAAGGACGTCTCGACGTCGTCGTTGATGGAGGGGATCATGGGGCTCATCAGGCTGCCCCCCGGAGAGTTGCGGGCCGAGGCCAGGGCCTCCTCGCGCTTGAGGTCCTCTTCCTGCTTGGCTTTCAGGCGGAGCTCTTTCTTGTGCGCTTTGCGCTGAGCCTGCTTCCGGCGGCGCTCCTCGATGAGCTCGGACCGGGTCAGGATCGGCTTGCCGTCTGAGCCGTCGGCCTTGCGGGCTGCGCGGAGGGCCTCGATGCGTGCTGCTAGACGGGCGCGGAGGGCGGTCGTGTCGGTAGGGATCTTGATGTGTTTTGGCTTCTCGGAGGGGGCGACGGCTGAGGCGAGGGAGGTGGTTGTGCTGGCTGCTTCGACGGAGGAGGGGTTGGAGGCTACTGGGGCGGTGTCGAAGACGGGTGAGTGTGGTGTCGAGGCCGACGTGGAGTCGTCTTCGTCGACCAGGCCGGGAACGGATATTTGTTCCATCTCAGCATCTGCTTCGGGTGATGGGTCGGATTCTGTCGATTCTTGGATGACGTCCTTGCTGCTCTTTGACCGTTGCTCCTGTTTCTTCTCTGGCGCTGGCTGGTCCTCCTCTGCTGGCTCGGCGTCGGCAACTTGTGTCGCTTTTTCAACGGCAGCCTTATCTGACTTGGCCTCCTTCTTTGCCTTCTTCTTCGATTCCTTCTCTTCCTTCTTCTTTTGCTTGGCTAGTTTCTTATCCGTCTTGGCCTTTGACGTTTCGCTTGGTCCCTCCTCTGGCTTATCGTCTTCTGCAAGCTTCGGCTTCTTGCTGGCAGTTTCCTCGGTTTCGGTCTCAGCTGGAGCAACCTTCTTCTTCAGTCCCTCGCCAGGCTTCTCCTTCTCGACGTCAAGGTCGAGGCTGACATCGTCGTCGTCTCCTTCGCTGTCGGCTTCCGGAGAGTCTTGCATGTCGCGCAGCTTGCGCTTGTTGCGTGCCCGCTCGTCCATGACCTCCTTGGCGTTCTTGTTGAGCTCGCTGTCGGGATCCAGCTTATTCCTCTTCGCTGCCTTGGCCTCTGCTTTGGTTTGCTTCTTCTTCTTCCATTGATCCTGTGGCGAGAGGTGTGAGCAGCCAGTACATTGCAGGTACGATGTATCGTGCGGTATGGCTGGCAAGGTCGAGGGCTGGTGCGCCACCCAAGGAAGAGACCTAGATTAGGGCAGCAAAAGAGATGTCAACGTACACTTGTGTCCTCTCCATAATACATCTTGGCTGGTATCAGAGATAGTAGACCGTCAAATGCCTTTGAATGCTCGCGCAGACGGTCCTGAAGCGCAGTTGTCAGCAACATTCCGCATCAATTCCAGCCGCAGGGCAATATCCTCGCGGCGGGGTTGCTGCACCGGCACATACTTGTAATGATGCTTCCGCCATCTTGTCGGACAATAGCAACTCGAATCAATAAGAGCAAATGAACAAAATACTGATATGATGTGCCGAGTGAAAGCCTCTGTGCATGCAAGGCACGAGCAAAGAAGTTCAGATCAACCTTCCACGAGGTCGGCGGGTGCTGATTGGCGATGGCTCGAAACACCAGTGATTTTTCGTTTGGCGGTGGGAAATTTTCCAGTGTGGAGTCGGCGCTTGACGCCTGTCCGACGAAATCTTGGCGCCATTCTGCCGGGGCGGTGAGCGGACAAGGGGACCACTTTGAAGGTGGGGTACAGCTGGCAACGTGGGATTTGATTATTCCAGAGTCCAGACCAGGCTCATTCACTGTATATATCTTAGGTACTTATCTTCAACACCACTGGCAGCAGGAATCGTGGGCTTAAATAAGTGCTGATGCGAGGCTTTACACTCGTAAGTCCTGCCGTCAGAAGCGATATAACTGGCAAATATGGAAATGGATTCATTTTGTAGCACAGGCACGCTACTCATACTGTTCCTCTGTCCGTGGGGTATACTCTGATGTAGGTATCACTATGGAACTAAGCTGGCCACAAGCCAAAGAGTCAGGCCCAATGGCGGAACATCAAATCTCTACCCAAGGATGAAGCAAACCATGGAAGATGGCTCGTCAGACGATTTTCGGAGCAGTTCAATGCTCCCGTTGTTCAGCAAGGAAAGCCATGTTTGCCGCAGCCCGCGAGAAGCCTCCGAAGCACGAGTCTCGCGAGGAGCTGGTGCTACCTTGCTCATGAACAAGCGAGTATGAATGTACAACCCTCTGCTGCCTTCACGATTGACCTCTACTCGAATGACGTTTTGCTGGAAAAGTTTCGGACAGTTTCGAAAATGGGCTAACGAAGGTGTTGCCAAAATATCAGCCACGCTCTGTCAGCCCTGCGACTGCAATGAGATTCCTAATCGAAATACAAAGTCAAGCAGCTCGGGAAGATGAGGACGATGAGAGCAGGAGGTGGTTATGGGTATCTTGTGAGTGGTGCTGTGTTGCTGATCTCGCGGAAAGCGCCTTGACTACCTTGCTTAATCCGCTCCCTCACCATGAGCGTTGTGGACATCGGAAAAGACCCATGTCAGGCGGTGTCTAGAGAGTTCTAGCGGATGCCTGGGAACAGCACGTAATGGAATGTCGATCCCGGGCAACGACTTGATGCGCAAGATCGAAACCGCCGTACACGGGTGTCGAACTGTGAGTCAGTTCAACGACGCGGCGCCTTGGTTACGCAAGCCTCGGTCAAGGACACCGTCGTCTGTCGCCCGTCCTCCTCGAATCATTGCTTCATCGGTTGACTTTGAAAGATGAGGAAGAGAAAGTCAAGGACAGAAAGGGCAAGCTGATGGTGGCAAGTTGGCCGCAGAGCTTTTCAAATAGGATCACCGAAGACATGACGTCGACCTCTCGCTGGAAGATTTAAAACTGCCCTTCGAAGCTCGTCATGATGTGAATCACGCACTTCGATGAGCCTCGCTAGGCAACCCGCTTTTAGAATGTGGGGTAATCCTTCCAAGTTTACTGTGGTAGGTATAGCACACATCTTACCTCCCGCACAGGTACCGTGTAACAGTGGGATAGGCGTGAACTTTATGTCGACTGCAATCACTCCGATCCTTGGGATCTACAGTCAGATTCAATCCTCGAAATAGAGCTGCGGTGCCAGATGACCATTCAATTATTGATAACTCGAATCTTCTTCTCTGTCGCGACTGCACGCTGGCACAGAGAAAGGGTGAGAAGCAGGCTACAGCTTGTGAACAACTTGCGTGTCGAGTATGTAGTCACCGCTTGCGCGATCTCTACGCATAATACTAAAGTGCCTACTAGACTAGTGAAACCTGGGAAATGATTGTCCATCCAATAGCTTAGCTGACTTGACCAGCGATAGGATGCCTCTTGATGTAGAAATGGCAGAGTTGGAGTCGGAGGAGGCTCTCTGTTACAGAAGCACTGCGGTCAACTGAAGGCACTACGGTGGTATGCAGGAGGGCAGCAAATGAAACGTCGTGACTGCCGACCGGGGATCTGCTCCCGGGCCACACTGCCCCAGACTTCGGTGCTTCCCTCGTGCCTGCTCTACTATAGTAGCAAAGATGTGGCTGACAGGGGGGGGGGGGCGGGCAACACGGTAACCAGGGGTCTCAGCTGCCCTTCTGGTCATTTTTGAGACAAAGTCGGAAATCCTCAAAGTCAACCTCGTGACAGCGACCTATTACGACTATACCATCGTCTCTCTCCCTCATCTCTCGTCGAATCTCAAAAGGCAAAATATGATCCGTGACCAATAGAACTCCTAACCGTCGTACAGCTCTTGCCACAGCGCCTTCTCTGATCGCTCTGACGGCCAAGAAAGTCACCCCTCGGGTATTTGTCGTCCATCATAGGATCAGGCAGCCCCATCTAAGTCTGACCAGCGGCTCTTCCACAAGACGCAGCCCCTTCCGGCTTGATACCGCGACGGCCGATGATCGCAAATCCTTACCGACTGTCTTTTGCCAGTTCAACGCTCCATGGTCGAGCCTACATAAGAGGTGGTGCTGCAGCTGTTTCTGTTAGCGTCGGCTGCTTATAAACCCCCCCATTTCTCACTCTGGATCAGTATAATCACCATATCTGGCGGTGTATATAGTGATTCCGGTACTCCGCCAGCCAACTAAAGCATGGTATGTGCGCTTTCCTGCGCCCTTGACCATTTTAATCTATTCTTCTGTGCATTTGCACGACCAAACAGCTGTTATTCTGCGGTGCCGTGCTGTTTGTGTCTTTCGTTGGGCGCGGATCGGGCCGCAGCATCATTCCATCCAGCTAACAAAGATACAGGGATCCATCAACAAGCAAATCCAACGCTATGAGTTCACAGCCGTCTACACCCACCCAGAAGCTAAAGTGGACATTATCCTCGTCCACGGTCTGAATGGTGATCCGCAGAGAACATGGACGGCACAGAACGGCGTCTTCTGGCCCACCGATCTGCTGCCGGACAGCTTAAAGGCAGAGCACGCCAACGTGTTGGTGTACGGCTACAATGCCGACGTCTACTCCAGCCGCAATGACCGGAGCGCAAGCAATAATTTCATCCACCACCATGCCCAGACTCTGGTCGCAACTCTCACACACTACCGCAAGAGTGAAGGCACCCTGAAGAACCCCATCATCTGGGTCGTCCATAGTCTGGGCGGTATCCTCACCAAACGTGCACTCCTGTACTCGAACGATGTGCGGACGGAGAATCACGATGACCTCAGGTCGGTCTATGTGTCGACGTACGGCATCATTTTCCTCGGCACGCCACACTTAGGATCTGGTCTTGCAACTTGGGGCCACATGCTGCAGTCCATGTCTGAGGCTGTGATACCGAGGAAGATATTCGAGACGGAGCCTGTGCTGATCAAGACGCTCAAGAAGGACAATGAGACGTTGCAGAATATCAACAACCACTTTCTGGATATCTACCAGCGCTTTCAGATACATATGGCTCACGAGAATCATAAGACTGACATCAAGGGATCAAAGTAAGTCGGGCGCACTGCTCCTGCCAATGCATCCTGCCTATCAAATCCGTCAGGATGCATGCTGATGTATATCTAGAGTTATGGTCGTCGACCCGAGCTCCGCCAGTCCTCAGCTGCCGGGTGTTACGTACTACGGCATAGAAGCCACACACTCCGGCATGTGCAAGTTTGAGAGTAATACTGCCCCTGGCTTCCGGACAGTATCGACGGCTATCGGCGAGTGGGTAAAGGAGGCACCAAGCGTCATTCAAGTACGGTGGTTGGTTGAACTCGACGATCGACAAGTACGCCAACAGCTTGATATTCATGAGCGACGACTTCGGCAGCTGGGCAACCAGCCTCCCAACACGGAAACGCAGATGATAGTTCACGAAGTCGAGAGCCCGGCAACTCCACAAGGACCGGAAGTGCCACCGCTGGCTCTTACGCACGACTCGACTCAATCGGAAATAATCGACGTGACGGTGCCACAAACGAAGGATTCGCCCCTGTTCATCCACCCCGAACCATTTCGACCAAACTCCTACTTTGTGGGAAGGGACGATGAGATGAAACTTTTGCATAAGATGCTTATGGACCGAGGCAAGCGATCACAAGGCACCTCCGCTGTTCTGATCCAATCACTTCCGGGTGGTGGCAAGACACATCTGGCACGGCAGTATGTTTTCGAGCACAAGGAGGATTATCCTGGAGGCGTCTACTGGGTCCGTGCCAAGTCCCAGCAGGAAATGGAGTATTGGTACTGGCGAATCGCCAAGAATGAGGCACTCAGAGGACTAGTTTCTCACGAGGATGTTCAAGAACTGCGAGACCCGAGGAAGATTGTGGCCATCGTCCGAAAATGGCTCAACAGCCTCGACGACTGGCTTTTAGTGCTTGACGGTGTTCATTTCGATGCCCCAGGACTGCAAGAGTTCATCCCGGATGCAAAAAACACAAGCTTGATATTCACGTCAACGGAGCGCGCCGTTGTAGAAGACTATCGCTTCGATAGCCCTCAGGTGATGGAGCTGCCCTTGCTTGCACCACGGGAGGCTACAGACCTCCTGCTGCTCGAGATGGACAAGAAGAAGCCATGGACTCAAGATGACCGGAGCAGAGCCCTTGAGCTGGTGGAGCTGATGGGACGTCTGCCTCTAATGATACATGTGGCCGCCCAACAGCTCAAAGCGACCAGAGAGCCGCTTTCGAAGTATCTGAGGTCGTACAAGAACCGAGCGCAGGCTGGTGCGCTGCCAGCTTATAAGTCCGTTCGCGATCAGCTGCAACACAGAGGAGCTACTGCGGCACTCAACCTCATATCAATCGTTGTCTTCTTTGACCAGCACGTACCCGTGGAGATGCTCACTCTAGGTACGTCTCTTTGGCCACTCCTGCTAGCAAGGCTCAGGTCGCGAGGATACTGCTGAGAACTGTTTGCTGACCAGAGTCCTAGGCATGTCTGCATTAGACAATCGGACGCCACTCAAGACGCCAGATGCTTCTCGACGCAAGGCTAACCTCACCAACACTCTCAAAGTGCTGATCGCCTTCGCCCTGCTCGAGCGGACGGAAATCCAGGACATCTCGCCGACCAGTTCTCGGAGCTCTAAGCAAGGCGCTGAAAGAACCGTGGAGTCACTGGATATTCTCAGGGTCCACAGCGTAGTACAGGCTTTCTTCATTGATACTCTCAGCGACGAGAAGCAGACCCCTTTCTGGCTCGAAAGGGCAGCCGCTGTGTGGTGTCGGTCGTTCGATGAGGCCGATAGGAAGATCAAGGAACACACCGGTGTCGGGTTACCTGACGATTACCGACGGTTTGCCATCCATGGAAGGAGGCTGCTGGAGCACGTCAAGAAATTCGAGAAGAGGTCGCCAGAATTGTTAGGTCTGGTAAAGGACAACATCGAGCAACGACTTTACAAGACACAGGGCGAAATCGATCGCCTATCGTACACCCTGCAAACGCATATTGTCGAAGGGTCTCAGGAGATGCCGCCGATTTCTGTCTTTGAGCGAACGGGGAGCTCGTCTGAGACGGATTCAATGACTCCGCCAAGCCACAGCAGCACAAGCACGAGCGGCATCACGTCTGTCCTTCATGACGATGACGAAAGATCTCAAATGTTTCAATCGCCGACGACGCCAGGGCCGGACTTTGCGCATAATCCTTACCACTTCCATGTTCCATATCCTCAACAACAGACTATACCAGTGCCTCGAGACCCTTCTGATCTCCACGATGACGCCAGGACTGTCACTGCCTCCCCGAACCGTGGTAATGCTACTGGAGTCGATGGTTCGTCGAGAGCGGAAAATGGCAATGTCAGGAACGACCGGCAGGGCTCTGAATGGGACTTCATTATCCCAAATCTGAACCATAGATCTGTCAGGAAGGTCGAGCATCGTCGCTACCACGATCGTGCGGGTGCATGGAGGGACACAAGCATCAGCGATCCTCGGGTTAGTATTAGCCGTGAAATCGCCAAGGGCTCCATCACAAATGTCTCCCAGCCGCCTAGAAGCCAGAGTCAGAATCGACTAAGCGCGGAAAGCGAGGCTGAGCTGCAGCTACACAAGATCAGGAAGTCGATTCCGTCGTCGGATGACAAGCACATGCTCCACGAGAGAAGCTTTAGCCAAGGAAGCCTACCCCGGCCACGATTCCTCATGGGAAGCAACAGCCACGCTGACCCGCTGGCGACGAAGATACCGGAAGACGAGTACTCCATGTCACCAGTTGAGTTCTCAAATAGCCTGGCGAAAATAGCTGCCACGCCATCGAGCTGGACGGCAGCCACTCTCAAGAAGCTCAAAGAGAATCTGAAGCCAGCCGACTGCGACCCGGAGCAGACCGACAACCCCAAGGATGCGAATCTGCCCGCCTCTCCCGCTCCATTGTTTGCCGGTACACGCAGCGCCGGCTCAAGTCCCGCCAACCGCTCGTCACCTTTCCCTCCACCACCAATCGAAATCGAGATCAACACTGCTGCCTCGCTCCGCCGCGGCTTGCCACCCACCATACGGCAGTGGGAGACGCACGCCTATCATCCCACCCTCAGCCGTCTCGATTCCTCGTCCCTAGCCTACCAGGACGCCGGTCCGCTCTCCTTCTCCTATCCCTCCATCCAGCGCCCCTCCCCACCAAACACCAACGTGCAACCCATGACCCGCACCGCACAGCTCCAGCTTAGCGGTCCAGGAGGCTACACGTCGGAGCCCATGTCCCGAAATCCATCTACCGGCGGGGGTAGCAACCAGTCCCACCGCTCGGCACCAGAAACCGCACAGCCGCAATCTTCTTCCCCACCGTCGGGCCGGGCAAGAAGCGGAAGTGGAAGCGGGATAATCAACCGCCTCCTGCCATTCAATATCCCAGGTCTTCGACAGCGCCGGCCCTCGCACACGGAGACGGAACCGAGTCCAAGGCTAGGCGACGCGTTCGGCGAGGTGGAAACGAGCTATTCACGGTGGGAGGATCGACATTCTCACGCCATCCAAGATGAGCGGGAGAGTCCGATGGCCGCTGCTCAGTGGACCACGCCTTCTGGAACGAAGAGCGGGAGATCGCAGAGTCAGAGTCCTGCGCCGAGGGGGCGACGCGGCCAGGGTGTGACGAGGGGTGGACGGCCGGGACCGGGCAAGGGCAAAGGGAGTCCTGGTGTTGGGGTAGGTGGGGAAGCCATGGCGCGGAACGCATCCGGATCGGGATCTGGGAGTGGGAGTGGTGGGTTCATGCTTGCCGATGGACGGGTGGTGGAGTTTGGTGAGCGGAGAGGAAGCACGGCGATGCAGCGCTCGAGGAGCGAAGAGTCGAGACAGAGTGATTTGCTGGGACTTGGGATCCATCTGGAGGAGTGATGCGGATGGGATAGATAGTGGAAGAGCGTCTTGGTGACGCCCTGCAGATTGGACTACGTATGCTGGGACTGCATCCATTTTTTAGACTACACGCGCATTTTGGGTTGGAAAAGCATATATAGGCTCCGTCATCCTGTACAGGCATTTATATAGAGATACGAATAAGACATGTCAGCTTCAGTCTCAGTTCTGCGTATGCCAGGGAAGAGCAAATCCTGACAAGCACGAAGCAAATGTAATGAGAAACAGACCTCCTTTGAGGGAATTCCTAGCGTTCACCAAGGCTACCGGCCTTTGATTTTGCTCCTTGTGTCACTGGGAGACTGTAGACCTAGGATCAGTGGCCAACCTCACTGGCTTAAGAGGTACAGGGTTGTGTAGTTATCATTGGTGCTTAGGCTATGGCCGCCGCTTGGGTTGACTTGAGTGGTCACTACGTGCTGTACGCGCCTATGATTCCAGTTGCAGGCGGCGTTGCAAAGCGTTTCGTTGTGACAAGATGCAATACCTAGGGTCGGGTAGGGTAACCTCACTCATGACCAGTCCCTAGTCTCGTCCCGCATCTCACGTTCACCTAGTCCTAAGGCAGTCCAAAAGCCCCTCAATCCCTATCCAGCATGACAACGTACTCCCTCTCACTCAGCCCAAACTTGACCACATCCCTGTCCCTGAGCTCAAGATACCGACTCTCCGGCACCTTGTCCCCATTCAACACGGTCCCGTTCGCGCTCTCCAGATCGATGAGATAGGGTTTTACCTTCCCCACCCGGTCGCCGAACTCGTTCCTCTTCTCCACGTGGCGGAACTGGATCACGGCGTGCTGCTTGCTGACGCTCGGGTGCTCGGCGGGCAGGTCGACGACGGCCCTGTCGCGGCCGACGAGCCAGCAGCTGCGCGGGCTCAGGTCGACGGTGTCGAGCACGTCGGCGCCCTTGAAGACGAAGAGCTTCCACTTGTCGCGGGCGGGGGGCTTGCGGGCCTCGGGCGGCTCGTGGTACTTGAGCGTCACCGTCTCGCCGGTGCCGACGGTGACGGCGTTGGCGGCCGCGGCGAGGGCGCCGGTGGGTTTGAAGTTGGGTTTTTCCTTTTCGGGCTCGGGTTCGAGGCCGGTGGACACCGCGAAGTCGGCGTCTTGGGAGGGGAGGGGGCCCGAGCGCTTTATGGCGGCTTTGGCGGCGGGGGAGTCGCGGTGGTGGCGCTCGCGGTGGGTGTCTGAGGCTTGGCGGGCGGAGGTGTAGTCGATTGCTTTGGGGGAGGGGGAGCGGTGGTGATGACGGTGGCGGTGTCGTCGTGATGAGTGGTCTGGTGAGCGTGACCTGTGTCTGCGAGAGGTGTCTTTCTCGTTGGGGGTTTCTCTGTCGCCGTCTCTGCTTCTATGCCGGCGCCTGTCTCTCGTGCCCTCGCTGTCGCGATCCCGCTTGCGGTCTCGTGATCGCCGGCGGCTCGAATCCGGTGAGCGTGACCGTTCGCGCCGCTTCCTCTCTGTGGACCTGGATCTTGATCTCTCTTTCCGTCTTGGCCTGTCGGCATCCTCGTCGTCTCTGTGCCTTCTCTTCCGTGATGATGATGATGCCTCGTCTCCATCCTCGTGTTTCCGCCGCCGCGACCGGTAGTCGCCGTCTGATGCGTCCGAAGCCATCTTTACAAGCTCCCTCTACTTCGCAGATTTGATCGAGTATGCCCACCGTGATGGTAGGTTGTGAAACACGCCTGTGTGGGAGCTAAGAGCAACAGATTTGGATGAGGTCACTGGTTAATGGTCAACTGGCGATAAGCGATATGCATCTAAGCAAAGCTTTATCGGTTATCGGGCGATAAGAGTCTTGTCGCCGTCACGAAGTCTCGAAATTTTGGCCGAACAGCTTCGAAGTTTGACATGGAAGCTGTGTACCACCCAATCGAACATGTTGAGAGGTGGATTATGGCAGGTAAGGCTTTTACCGAACTGTCCGATGTCCTCTGTATCACTGACTCTTGACAGAATCAGAGCCGGTCCGCGGCCTGCACTGCCTGGCATCGAGCATTCCGACTGCGTCAAGCTCGCCGATATACGAACGGATCCGGTCCGAATAATACGACACCAAAGCCAATTGTGCCTGGGCAATCCTTTGGAGGAGGAGGTTGGGGCGGTATAAAATCTGGTGGAGGTGGAGGCGTCGCCGCGCCTCTGATTCGAAAGGCCAATGTCGCCGACGACGGCCTTCTCCCCCACGAGCGAGAAGCGAGAGCACGGGAGCGATTGGCACGAGAGGCGGAAGAAGCTCGTCAGCATGAAGTGAAAGAGGCAGCCGAGGCGAAGCAACGAGCGGAACGAGAAGCGCGAGAAGCAAAGGATCGAGCAGCAAAAGAAGCCGCAGAGGCCTTCTGGGCAAAGGCCGAGGCAGAGTCACAGGCGCGGAAGCGAGATGATGCGGCGCACCGGACTCCGCCGAGACTGAGGTCGGAACCCAAGCATGAACGCTTTGGCGACGGTGGAGTCATTCGGCGCGTTGCGATGCCAGACTCCTCGCACCGGCCGTCGCAGCCGGGCTCGCGGAGAACTGAAGAATGGGGCCACATGCGCCGACGGGAACGGCCAGCTCAGCAGGAAGGGAACTTCAAGCGTCTCGACTGGCGGAACACCGGCCCAGACGACAAACCCAAGACTCCAGACTCGGCCTGGTCCCGCTTCGAAACCGTGCTCTCCAAACCCGACCGTGCGCCCCCTCCCACCCAGGAACGCTTCAATTCCAGTCCGAACCCCAATCTCGCCCAGGAACCGATAAACCCGAATCTCATCCGAAAAGAATCTTCCTCGCCACAATCCTCTGATCGGCCAGCCCAACCAAGCAAACGCTGGACAGACCGCACCCCTCAGAAACCCAAGCCCCGCCGTTACAAGTCGGGCGATCCCCAAGACGACTTCGACGACGAGTCCTACCAAGAACAGCGCCGGCGGCGTCGGGAAGAGAAAGAGCGCCGCAAGCGCGAGAAGGAGCTGGCGGCCGCCAACGCCGGGCCGGTGCCGATATTCCTGCCGGAGTACATCAGCATCGCCAACTTGGCCGTGGCGCTAGGCGTGAAGCAGCATGTTTTCCTCAACCAGCTCGAGGAGCTCGGGTTCGAGGACATCACGGCGGAGAGCATCATGACCGGCGAGACGGCCGCGCTGGTGGCGCAGGAGTACGGCTTCGAGCCCACGGTCGACAGCGGCGAGAGCGTCGACCTCAAGCCGAGACCCCCGCCGGAGGATCCGAGCTCGCTCCCGCCACGACCGCCGGTTGTCACTATCATGGGACATGTCGATCACGGCAAGACCACGCTGCTGGACTACCTGCGGAAGAGTTCCGTAGCCGCCAGTGAGCATGGTGGTATAACGCAGCACATCGGCGCGTTCTCCGTCAAGCTCTCTGGTGGGAAGCAGATCACCTTCCTCGACACGCCGGGCCACGCGGCCTTCCTGACCATGAGGCAGAGGGGGGCCAATGTGACGGATATTGTTATTCTTGTGGTGGCGGCGGACGACAGCGTGAAGCCGCAGACGATCGAGGCGCTCAAGCACGCTCGGGCGGCGAAGGTGCCGATTATCGTGGCCATCAACAAGGTCGATAAGGAGAGTGCGAGGATCGACCTTGTCAAGAGCGATCTGGCGAACAACGGCGTCGAGATTGAGGATTTCGGCGGTGATGTCCAGGTCGTCTGTGTCAGCGGCAAGACGGGACAGGGGATGGGGGACCTGGAAGAGAGCATCCTCTCCCTGTCCGAGGTTCTGGACCTCCGCGCCGAGCGAGACGGGATGGCGGAGGGGTGGGTCCTCGAGTCCTCCGTGAAACCTGTTGGACGGGCCGCGACTGTGCTGGTGAAGCGGGGTACGCTGAGGAAGGGAGACTATATCGTCGCGGGCAAGGTCTTTGCCAAGATCAGGGTGCTCCGCAGCGAAGCTGGCGTCGAGGTTGACGAGGCACCCCCCGGCACGCCGGTTGAGATACTGGGGTGGAGGGATCTCCCTGACGCCGGGGACCAGGTCCTGCAAGCGCCGGACGAGGATAGGGCGCGGAATGCGGTCGAGTACCGCGTCGAACTGAGTGAGCGTGGCAAGGCGGTCGCTCAGATGGCGCAGCAGGACGTCGATAAGCGCGAGAAGGAGCGGGAGAAGGCTGCTACGGAGGAAGCGGAGGATGAAGAAGGCGGTGAGATCAAGGACGAAACACCCGGAACGACGATCGTCAATTTCCTGGTCAAGGGCGACGTGCACGGCTCGGTGGAAGCGGTGTGCGCTTCGATTATGGAGGTGGGCAACAACGAGGTCCGGCCGAGGATCCTCACATCGGCGGTTGGCAGCATTGCAGAGTCTGACGTCGAATATGCGGCTCTCACCGGCAGCACCATTATCAACTTTAATAGTCCTGTGCCGGACCATATCAAGCGGCTGGCTGATGAGTCTGGGGTCAAGATCATGGATCACAACGTCATCTATCACCTTGTGGATGCTATCAAGGACAACCTGTCGGAGAAGCTCAAGCCTATCATTTCGACAAGGGTGCTGGGTGAGGCCGAGGTGCTGCAGCTCTTCCCCATCAACATCAAGGGGCGCAAGTTCAAGAACATCGCCGGGTGCAGGATACGGAACGGGCAGGTTACGCGGAACGCCAAGTACCGTGTCCTGCGGAAGGGAGTCAAGGTGTTTGAAGGTAAGACTGTCCCTTTTTTTTAGGGAGAACATGTTGCTGACGATGTGATATCTAGGAGCGCTTGAATCTCTCAAGCACGGCAAGAAAGATGTGTCGGAGATGCGCAAGGGAGCTGAGTGCGGTATCTCGTTCGAGGATTGGGATGAGTTGCAAGAGGGCGACCAGATCCAGGCCTTCGAGGAGATTAGCGAGAAGAGGCATTTGTAAGAGTCATGACGTGTATAAAGAAAAGTGTACAACAGCATCGCCGTCCTGGGGGCACGGGCATGGCACGGCGTTGCATATGGGTGAAAGATAGACTACAAGATAGAGGTATTGTAATATTACACTGCTCCCGCTCAAATAATGGGAATAGCAGGCTATCCTCTCCTTGGAGCCGACACGGACGAAGACGAGAACGTTCTACTCGTCGTCGTGTATCTCGCCCTCTCCTTCTCCAGCTTGGCCAATCCTATCCTATCAGTGACAGGTGTCGCATTGATGATGTCGTCAAACTCGGCATCGTCGCCGGCGTCTGACCCGTTATCTGAGTCTGGCTCGACGTCCGAGTCGGGCTTGAGCTGCTGATGCGGCCGAGGTATTGTTTCTGGCGCCGTCTTTGGCTCAATCTTCTCGACCGTCGAGCCCGAGAACGGCTTCGAAGCCAAGATCTTCCTCCTGATCTCCTCCATCTGCGCGTCGTCTTCGCTATCGTCTGATATTGCGAACGGATCCTTTTCCTCTTCTTCTTCCTCAAAACCCCCCTTTCCAAATTTCTTGGGTTTCGTGCCGAGATAAATACCGTCAGGCGCATCCTCCGCGCCATCCTCCCCCTCCCCGTTTTCCTCACTGCCATCCTCATCTTCCTCCTCGTCGGAGTCGACAATCGCCCTCCGGTTCTGATTGCCCGCCTTCCACATATCTCCATCGCCCTCCTCGCGACTATCAGCATACTCCCTCTCCAACCGCTCCATCCACTCCTTCTCCGTCTTCTTCACCTCGGCCGCATCCGCGCACGCCGCATATTTCCTCAACAAACTACTGTTGATCTCCAAGAACGCGGCGCCGTAACTAAACGGCTCCATAATCTGCTCCGCCCAGTCCGGATGTCCACAGATATAAAACGCAGCAGCCAGCGCCTCGGCGCAGTTCAGCCTCCACGGCTTGCCGTAGTTCACCGAGTTGGCAGCAACCAGGTACGGCAGCAGTCTCTCGCAGCGGCCACCCACCTTGCCCCACTGTATCTCCTTCATGCGCGCCCAGGAGCACTCCACCACGGCCGCGCCGTAGGCGTCGAGGGTCTCGCGGTCGGCGGGGGAGACGACGGTCTTGCCGTTCGGGGTGATGATGACGCCGTTGTGGCGCTGGCCGACGTGCAGCTCGCGCATAAGGCCGAGCTTCATGAGCTTCTTGCCCGAGCAGCGCTTCGGGTCGCAGTGGCCTAGGTCCCAGCAGGCGGCTTTGAAGGCGGGTTGTTGGGCGCGGCGGGAGGACGAGGGTTCGCCCTCGTTGTCGGAGCCATTTTGGGGCCGGGGGTTTGTGTTGCGCGGGGGTCCGCGGTGGATGTGTTTGCCGCGGGAGGAGAAGTTGTCTTTCTTGTGGCGGACCATGCTGAAGTTTGTGGACGGTTTCTTGGAGAGAGGAGGGGATGTGATGAGGCGGGGAGGTCTCGGAGCGCAGCCTTTAAGGGGAGGTGATTGTCGACGGTGAAAGACGAGGAGGTCAATATGCCATGACCGTGATCCCCTCCTTGTGTAAATTGAGAGAAATGCAAAGGGGCTATAAGGCACACTGGTACGACGTATTTCACTGGTATGATTTACTATATAGACGAGGCGACAATGACGATGGGAGCTAAAACTCCAATGTGGCGGGGTTCAAATAGAGTGTTATCTAATCGCCATGTGACCTCCCTATATTTACACCCAAGAGCTGCAACTTGAGCCTCGACGTCTGGACCAACTTTGTCACCGTAATGTGAGTTTGATTGTTCTGACAGAACATATGTCACGCCTCCGTCTTCAGGTCGTACCAGTAGATGATCCTAGTAAGTTTGGGGGATTTGGACTTGGCCGGTAGGTATTTCTCGACTATTGATCATGGTTTTGTCCCAAGTGAATCTTACTCCATCCACAATCCCGTTATGTAGGTGCGTACGCGGGTCAGAATGGATCGTCACTGCATTTGTGAGAGTCCGAGGATGAGATGAAGCTCTTTTGGCCCCCGCGGCGTCGGGTTAAAGCAGTCTGCCTTCGTTTCCTCGGCTCAATATGGCACGGGTCGTCAACGACCATTGGAGGGATGGAAGAATATGCACGCTGCTTAGCCGCCGTGTGACCCTTCCTGGGTCGTAACCCTTGCTGGGTCACATCCAGTTCATATATCTCTGCGATGCCGCCTCGCTCGTTGGGCGGGCGCCCCCCTGCTTTCACTCAGACGACTTGATCATCATGGTTCGACGTGTCGCAGTGTGCCTTGGCCTGCTCTTGGTTTCCGCAGTCAGCGTCACTGCTAGTCGCGACGGCCTGGGAGACGATGTGTACGACTACATCGTCGTAGGGAGCGGACCCGGTGGTGGTCCCCTTGCCACCAACCTCGCCAAAGCCGGTCACTCGGTGCTCTTGCTCGAGGCCGGCGACGACCAGACCTCCGACGTGACAACGCACATCCTATCGCTCGGAACACCATTGCCCACAATCCGGTGGGACTTCTTTGTCAAGCAGTCCTCCAACGAGACTCAGACGTTCAAGAATAACCACCTCACCTGGAAACGTGCTGATGGCTCTCTTTGGGTTGGTAACGGGAGCGCTGCTCCGGCTGACGCGAAGCTCCTCGGTGTCCACTACCCCCGCGGCGCTACTCTAGGCGGCTCGACCGTCATCAACGCTGCGGGGGCTGTTCTGCCGAGCCGAAGCGACTGGGATAGCATAGGACGAACAACTGGTGACCGGAGCTGGAATAATGATAACTTCCGTCGCATCTTTAGACGGATCGAGAAAAACCACTACCTTCCACCAAGCACGCCGGGGCATGGCTTTAGCGGCTACTTGGACACCAACGGTGACGACGGCACGGTATGGAAGAACCAACCGGACCTCGTGAAGGTCTTCGAGTCTATGGTATCAATGGTGGGCGGCAACCCAGCCGACGTTATGGATATGGTCCAGCGCGATATCAACAACAATAGTCCTGACCGCGATACGACGCAGGGGCTCTTTGGGCTTCCCTTCCACGTCAACGAGACCTGGGGCCGCTTTAGCTCGCGCGACCTTGTGCGGGAGACACTGGCAGCGAGGAATTCTGACGGCTCGTCCAAATACCCACTCACACTCAAGACGCACAGTCTCGTTACGCGGGTCCTTTTTGACAAATCCGGCAAGAAGCCCAAGGCCACCGGTGTCGAGTACCTCGAGGGACCCAGCTTGTACAGCGCCGACCCGCGCTACAACGCCTCCAGCACTGGCACGAAGCGCACAGCGACGGCGCGGCGCGAAGTCATCCTCAGCGGGGGTGTCTTCAACACGCCGCAGATCCTGCAGCTCAGCGGCGTCGGCCCCGCCGCTGACCTCGCCCGTCACAACATCACCCTCGTAGCCGATGTCCCCGGCGTCGGCACCCGTCTGCAGGATAACTACGAGCTGCCGCTCGTGGGCATCGCCAACCACGTCCTCCAGGCGACTCCGATACCTGGCGACCCGGTCTGCACCTCCGGCAGCCCCGGAGATCCATGCATCGCCGCGTTCCAGCGCGGCGAGGGGCCGTACGCACGCGCGGGACTGAACAGCAACGCCTTCTTCCTCAGATCCAACCACAGCGCCGACGGCGATAACGACGTCCTCTTCTTCACCTTCCCCAACCTCGCCTTCCGCGGCTTCTGGCCCGTCGAGGCCGTCTCCAACATCCCGCCCGAGGCGCCGGGCACCATCGGCATGTCCATGGTCAAGCTGAACCCGCAGAGCGGCGCGGGCACGGTGAAGCTGCGGACCGCGAACCCGCGCGACACGCCGGACATCAACTTCGAGATATTCGCCGATCCTGGCGGTGCCGGTGTCGATCTCGGCGCCATGGCGGACGCGGCGGCTTGGTCGCGGCGCGTGTTTGCCGGCGTCGAGCCACCGCTGGGCCCGGTCAGGCCGGCGGAGCCGCCATGCGGTTCGTCGGTTCCTGCCGAGTGTCGGGCAGGGGATGAGCAGTGGGTCAAGGAGCAGACGTTTGGACACCATGCCGTCGGGACGTGCGCGATCGGCGCCGATGACGACCCGAAGGCGGTACTGGATCCCAAGTTCCGCGTACGGGGCGTTACTGGCTTGCGGGTTGTGGACGGGAGTGTCTTTCCGCGCCCGCCCGGGGCGTTCCCGGTGCTGGCGACGTTTTTAGTCAGCGAGAAGGCGTCTGAGGACATTTTGAAAGATGTTTAGTGGAAGTGCTGTGATTTTTGTCTTCTTTCTTGGGGCAATCAACTGTTTGACTGCTCGCTCTCGCTGGTGTGCTGCTTTAGCTAAGATGGGTGAAGCTTCGGTGGGTATCGTCTAGCTGGATCTACGTTATCAGCAAGGCCTGGCAAGTATGGAATCGATGGGACTTCCTCTGCTTGCACTGCTGAACCGAACCTTGAGGGCGATGGGCTGGGACAGAAGTCAACCACAGGGGCAACCTGTGCAGTCCATGTTCGTAGTAAGCCTTACACCACGATCGCGCGAATGCATTGTCCTCGGTGATGACTTTGCGGCGTCCATCCGTGGAAGCACTTCTTGGTCTTGAACCACAACAGCACGCCAGGTCTCCAGGATCAGACTCCTGTGTTTTTCTATAAGTGCAAGATTGTCCTGCTTCTTGTCCAACTTGGATTCCTTCGAATATGGAGCATCCTATTACTTGATGTCCCTTAGAAATCCCAAGGAAATGTGTCATAGGCTCTTGAGGTCACTTATCCAACTCGATTGTGGAGAGACTTCAGGCACTTAAAGAGTCGGATTAGGATCCTTTCAGGAGAACCTCGTCCCAGAGCATCAGACGTTCAAAAAATAGCATGCCGTCGCCGATGCAAGAAGGAGTATCTGCTAAGGAAGTTGATCGTGGACTGCCGAGGCGTCTTCCAAAGAACATCTAGACTTACCTCGACACCGTGCAGATTCCAGTCTGGGCACGGACTGAGAGACTGTGTCCAGCCCGGTCAGAACAATGGTGGGGAGCCCCCTTGATCCGGAGCTTACCAGCCCCCACCTTGGACCTCGTCGGCGTCGAGAGTGGGCTGCCTACAAGCTGCGGACAGCAACCACGACCTCGTCTCGAGAGCTTATCGCATAATTGTGGATTTATGAGGTGACACCCGTGGACGTCTTCTCGTTCTTCTGCGCGCTATTTTCCTTTATCTTGGAAACCGGGAAGCTCGAGGCCCCGATTGATTGTTAGTCACAAGCCCAACAACCAACCGAGATAACCTGCGGCATCGCTCAGCCCAGGATAGAAAGGACACAAAGCCGTCATGGAAGCCGCATCAGCGCGGTACGCCGCCCGCGACCGCTGGTCCGATAATCAAATGGGCCACGCCCACGCCCCAAGCCAGCTGCAGCGCTTCATCCAAGCTGCCTGCAGCCCGGAGAACTACGAGCCCAATCTCGCGCTCAACCTCGAGATCGCCGACCTGATCAACTCCAAGAAGGGCTCCGCGCCGCGTGAGGCCGCCATGGCCATCGTGGCCAACATCAACCATCGCAACCCGAACGTCGCTCTCCTAGCCCTCAATCTTCTCGACATCTGCGTCAAGAACTGCGGCTACCCTTTCCACCTGCAGATCTCGACGAAGGAGTTCTTGAATGAGCTGGTCCGCCGGTTTCCCGAGCGCCCCCCTATCCGGCCGAGCAGGGTGCAGCTGAAGATTCTCGAGGCGATAGAGGAGTGGCGGGGTACCATATGCGAGACGAGTCGATATAAGGAGGACTTGGGGTTCATCCGGGACATGCACCGATTGCTGAGTTATAAAGGATATACATTCCCAGAGGTGCGGAGGGAAGACGCCGCCGTGCTCAATCCGAGTGATAACCTCAAGTCGGCTGAGGAGATGGAGGAGGAGGAACGCGAGGCACAGTCGGCCAAACTCCAGGAGCTGATCCGGAGGGGCACGCCCGAGGATTTGCAAGAGGCCAATCGGTTGATGAAGATTATGGCAGGCTACGATACGCGATCCAAGGTCGACTATCGCGCCAAAGCCGCGGAGGAGGTCGGCAAGATTCAGCAGAAGGCAAGACTGCTGGAGGAGAGGTTAGAGAACTTCAAGCCAGGCGACACGATGAGGGACGGCGACGTGTACTCGGAGCTTGCTGCGGCGTTGTCGAGTGCGCAGCCCAAGATACAAAAGATGTGCGAAGAGGAGTCGGACGACCACGAGGCGGTCGCGAAGCTGCTGGAGATCAACGACAGCATACACCGGACCGTGGAGCGGTATAAGCTGATGAAGAAGGGGGATGTCGCTGCCGCAAATAAGATCGCGAAGGGAGCACCGTTCACAGCTAGCACTGGCGCGGGGACCAGTGCCTCGAATGAGCTGTCTCTGATAGATCTGGACGGCGATGCTGATACCAACGGCTCGAATGCGCCAGCTCAGTCGCAAGCGGCGGGCATCGAAAATGACCTTCTAGGTCTGTCAATAGGCGACTCGAGTGGATTCGGCCAGGGCGGAGGTATTGCGTTAGGATTTGGAGCAAACACAAGTAAGTTTTCATGTCTAGTTGTCAACTCGACTTCGCGACATATTGGTAGGAGCAAGATGCTAACAACAGTAGACATCCCCGGCCCGGCCCTCCTCTCCTCCGTAACCCAAGACTCCAGCGCCCGCGGCGCAATACCGTTAACCTCCACTCCTCCTCCTGGCTTCCACTCCTTCTCAGCCTTCAGCTCGGCACCCTCCGGCTCGTCGCGCAGCACGCCCCAACCACCACTCTCCATGTCTTCCGCCTTTGCCGCACCATCAAAACCGGCAGCCGCAGATCCCTTCTCCATCCTTGAGTCGACCTCGAAACCAGTCACTCCCAAACCGTCCACTCCTCAACCGCCGACCTACACGACTCAAGCAGCAACAGACGACGACGACGAGTGGTCATTTTCTTCAGCTCTGCCGTCCCTGCCGAGCGAACATAAAGCCGTGGTCTCCAACACGAGCTTGAAGATCGATCTCACCGCCTGCAGACCGAACAAGGCCGCGCTACGCAACGCGATGCAACTCTTCTTCTTCTTTGGAAACAATACAGACCAACACATCTCTGATTTACATTTCCAGCTTGCTGTTACAAAGGTTCGTCCTTATACATCGTAGTCCATCGTGCCAGTCTCCTAGAAACTCTGCATGCTGACATATAATACAGGGATTCGCCCTCAAACTAGAACCACAAACAGGAAGGAGTCTTCTTCCGCGCCAGAGCACGGGTGTGAAGCAGGCGATCGTGGTGTGCCACGCCGGCGACGAGAACAAGAAGGTCGAGTCTATTAGACTTAGGTGGAGAGTATCGTACAAGGTTGGCGAGGAGCAGAAGAGCGAAATGGGAGAGATCCCGGAGTTCAGTATTGCATAATAACGCTGGGGTGGCTGGCTTGGATTAGGTGGCGAGGAACCAGGGGTGCAGTGATGAGTTGAGAGGCAGAACTAGTCATTTACTGAAGGACAAGCGGCGAAGCATGTTGCCCATCCAAGAGCAAGCTTTTAGTTTGATGGAAGACGGCATCTGCTTCTGCCAGAGGAATATACTGAAGATACCTTGTAAGAGGTACATCAACTATCGGTCCGCTGGCTCAAGCGACGCGAGCCTCCTACTTCTGCACTGACAGCACCTAGAATGCAAATCTCTCTCTGACCAATTCCTCAGACAGGCTCCACAGCTTCTCAGCCTCAGCACTTGACAGCGCCAACGGCTGTACCTCGTCGCTCGTCTGGGAGTTGATAAGATACGTGCCATAGTTCTTCTTCCTCTTTCCCGTCGCGTCCACTCCGCCAGCTTCGGATCTGCCGCTACCTGATTTTTCTTGAGAGTATATAAAGGTAGTGTCAGGCCTGTCTCGCATCCATAACTTCATGTCATTGAGCTTGACGATCCACCCACGTCCACCCGGAATCCGTAGTGTTCCTTCTATAAGAACTTGGTATTCTGACGCACTGCAGTCAAGGTCAGCCATTTAACTATCTTGAATGACATTCCTAGCAACGCACCAAACACCCGTCAATTTCGTCAGTTTGAAACGATAATGAGTATCCGTAGAAAGTGACAACATAGCAAGTGATCTCAACGGCACCAAGAATCTTTCTTGACGATGTCCTAGTACCACTCGCACGCACCTTTCCGGCGGAGTCTGAGTGTCTAGGACATGCACAATGAGACTGGGTCTGGTGTTGAAACGGGGTCCTCAGTACGAGACTCCTAGAGAATGCTCGAGTCACTTCGCTGAGTCTCAGGGAAAAGCAACCGCTTTTGGAATATCCAATTGATATTTACTTCTACGCTAATCAAGGCATCCTAAACTGTGCCGTAGGCGCTATTATCCGAGTCATCCAACCTCCATATTATCGTAAATCTTACCATTCATTGAAACAACACATTCATTCCATTCCCCGTTATATCCTGAACTCCTTCAACATTGTACCCATTCCAACCTCTACACAGGCACAGCCATATCCTTGCCCTTGACTCTCTCAGTATTCTTGACAGTATGCACAAGCATCATCGGAAAACACAGCCGTCCGAAGCGATCCTCGTCCAACCGTCCTTCGTCATACCAGAACCGACCCTGCGGATCCCGATGCAGACTCCCGTCCGTGTACTGGTTAGGATCGGCCTCGTACCCCAACCAGCGTCGAATCAAATCCTCCGCCGTTTGCGTGGTGAACATGTACGACATCCGAAACAGGATATGATCCCACTTATGGTCCCAGTTCCAGAGACTATCACTCCCGCCGTTAATCTTCGCCGGATCCGAACCACGGTTAACGATCGGCGCTAGTTCACGCGCCGTCCACTGCCCGTCGAGGTAGATCGGGTGCGGAGCCGCGACGGCTTTGAGACCGTGAAGCAGGGCGAATGTCGGCGCTGACATCTCTGACACTACAGCCATGCCCTCCTCGGCGGCGGCGTGCATTGCAGCCAGAAGTTGGCGGGACATGCGCCACATCGTGATGGGCGACGCGCGCCGGGGGAGATCGGAGGGAGCATTCCATGTCATATTCGGGAATGTCCAGTTCGTCTCTCTTGCGTCGAAGATGGGGAGGAGAGTGATAAGGTCGGCTTCCTCGCCTACGCCCCACAGGTAGTTCTCGTGCCGCGGGTTGGCGAGGGGCGGAGCTGGACCGATCGGCTTGATATTTGTGTTGGGAGCAGGAACGGGACCCCATACGCTGGTTTCTTCGCGTCCTTTCATGCTGCGGTCAACCATGTGCACGAAGTTCTCCCAGGTTCCGTAGGCGCCGGGGATGTAGAAGTACGCATTGCGTTCCCAGAGGTATTTCCTCGGTTGACGCTTGGCGAAGGCCGTTGCTTGTTCGAGGAAGTGGTAGGTATGGCCGATATTGCGGGCGTCCATCTCGAACTGCCAGTAAAAGTCAAAGTTTGGGTGGAGTTGAGAGAAGATCTGGATTGGTTGGAGGTGTTGGTAGACTGCCGTGTGCTCTTCGATCTTTGGGTACCACTCTTCCAGGACCTGCTCGTTGAAGAGCACCGCGATGTCGTGGAATTCAGCCGGGATGGAGTCTGTCTTGAGCCGCTGGATTGCCCTCTCGTCACGGAGATCTATTGGAACCTTGACATCGACCAATAGGAAGAGTTGATACTCGCCACCTGAGTGAAGGGCTAGCTCCATGATTAGGGACCGGAGATACTGCCGGTGACTGGGTGTCCAATCCATGGTGCTCCATGAGCGAACGATGACTGCTGTTCGCGAATGATACTCCGGGGTCGAGTCAGCTGTGGTGTCCTCGGCGGGTGGCGTCCAGGCGGATGGCCGTAACAGGGTCTGCCGAAAGGCATCGACTGTATTCCTGTACCGGTTCGCATTCTTCTCCATACACTGCGCTTGCAGCTTGCCCCACTTGACCTTGTCCCAGTTCACATGCACATTCCTCGGGCACGGTGGGTGGCCTTCCTCCTCTTCGTACCCATAAGCGCTCCAACGCGCACAGCGATCGGCGCAGACGTTCGCATCGAGGGCCAATGCCTCATACGACCCGAACATAGGGAACGGAAAGCCCTGCTGGTTTCCGCGATACACCGACACCGTATCCTCCGGTTTGGTCCGATCTAGAACTGTCCCTCGAGGTCCTCTGCAGGCTGCAAAGTCGCCTTTCCAACTTTTTCTCCATTCCGCGCTGTTGTAGTCCGGGTATGGGTCATACACAACTTGTTTCGGAGGGGCTTCATCGCTTGTCAGGGACTGGATTCCGCCTTGGTAGAACTTGTCGTCTCTTTGATCGTGCAGCGTCCCAACCCCGTCTGCTTCAATTATTGGTGGCTCCTGCCAAGTATCTGGTACCCTCCTCTGCCTGGTCACATCGACATATTCACCCGGTCGTAACGCTTTCGTCGGTTGTGGCCTCAGTTTTGGAGGAAGCAAACTGGTGACCTGCTCTCTTCTATTCGACGAGAATGTGCTGAGCACTATGACAAACACAACTGCTAGGCCGAGGTATTGCCATGTCCGTCGCTGAGGCACCGAAAACCTCGATAACGAAAGTGGGAGCGACCCGAGTCGCATGATGAGGCGACGGCCCGTCGAGGTGGCCGACCTGCAGATAAGCTTTCCTAAATGATTAAGCTGCAGATTCCCGAACCTTCAGTGGTTAAGCGCAAACGTCTCGTCAGGATGGCGTATACGAAGAAGTCAAAATATGGTCCTCTTGTGGGCGCATAAACCCAGGCATGACGGCTAGAGATGAGGAGGGATGAAGATGGGAGACAGAGGTAAAACAGGGAAACCGGATGATGAAGCCATCGGTGATCGAATCAATCGCCCCTATCTGCGCGGCAAAGTCGAGATGAAGATTGCAGCCAACTATGGTTGATATGCGACTGTTGATTTGATGGCGCCTATTTTCGGCTGCAGATCGTCCAGGGGTTCTGCGGGTCTTAGTACTACCACCAATCGAGGTATCAGCCAATCGAGGGATCAACCAATCGAGGTATCAACCAATCGAGGTATCAACTAATCGAGGTGGTAATTAGTTTCAGCGCTTAGCTACATAGAGCTTGATGCCGTTTTCAACGGGGTTAGGTTTATGCTAGCGGCTTACGGAAGCGGGCCGCCTCACGGCCCACATGGATGTCTCGCAAAAACATTTTCTGGTACCAACAACCACAGTTGAGACACAGCGATGCCTTGCGCCAGGTCCTCACTGGATTTCGGGCCCGGATACGGTGCTAGCTTGTTTTCAGCCGGGTCCAGTAGCTCGGTTCTAGCGCTTGATCGCTCACGGCGTGTGGTTGCTGACCATGTCTCTCATCTTAGCACCACGATGGTCGCGCCAACAGCGACCCTTCGGCGCCAACGCTGGCTTCCTTCAGCGGGTGTCGACGCTTCTTAAGTTCCTCGTATCCAACCTGGTGCCGCCTTGGTGTGACTATGTCTTCTCTGTCTGTGTTCCACACTCTCTTTGATTTATGACGACTGGCTGGCTGGCATACAGTCGATTCCGAGCTGGTCTCGCAAGCTTCGCATGTCACGATGCGTTCGTCGTTACCTAGCATCTATTCTCTCACAGTGTTCTTCATCAGAGCTGTTCCTTTCGTCTCTGCTACTACTCAAACATGCTACTACCCCAACGGAGCCATCGCCTCGGACCAAGTTCCATGTTCAGATGGTCAGTTCAGTGCCTGCTGCCATCGAAATGCCATATGTCTATCGAACAACTTGTGCATGGGTATAAAACAGCCATTTGTGCTTGGTCGAGGAGCCTGTACCGACCCGGATTGGGGATCACAGAACTGCCCTCAGCAATGTCAAACAGGTACTTACTTCCAATACCACTAGATCTCAAGGAACAGAGGACTGATGCATAATCATTTAGCCCAGCTAGCAAGCGGGTGCTCAATCATCCTTCTAAATAGCACCGCCGGCGTCAACTCATACTGCTGCAATTCATTGGTGCTGTCTCCAGGTCATGACCAGCCGGTCTGTGACGTTGGGTCGCCCTTCACGCTACCTGATGCTACCCCTGTCGCAGGTAGAGGTGCCCTGGCCGCTTTCGCCAACACCAACCCCTCCTCTTCAACGTCGAGCAGCAGCACCTCAGCCACAGCGTCGCCCACAAGCTCCAGCTCCCCGACATCTAGCGAAACCTCTTCAACAACATCAATCTCGGCGGCCTGTAGTTCATCGAATAGTACTGGCCAAATTACAGACCAAAGTCAACCATACCGGGACGCGGCAATCGGCGTCGGAGTTGGGGTGCCCCTTGGAGTCATTGCGATAGGCCTTCTCGTCTGGGCAATGTGGGAACGGAGAAAAAGGAGAAGGACAGAACAAGACTTGGCTCTGGCTAAGGGCTTGGATGCTCCTGTGCCGAAGTATCTCGCATCAGATGGCGGATCGTGGCAAACTCCACCGCCAAACTTTTACCAGTCCCAGCGTCAGTCTCGGATCCGCGAAATGTATCATGGAAGGGAGCCGGCTGAGTTGCATTAATTGTAATTTATCTGCACTTTTTTTCTGTATCAGTGCAACATGGGAGTTTCATCTGGTTAAGGCATCAGATCTACACAAGCAAAAAAGTACTCATGCCTTGGTTCCGACGTGACATTGGCTGACATTCGTTGCTCACATAGACGGTGAATCCCTGGAAAAGAAATCTGAAATACGGTGCGTTAATCGAATGACCTATGAATTATCGAATGAAGGGTCGATCTACTGCCGCAAAACAGCTCCCTTTCTATCCTCCCCATTATTCGTTGGCCCGTAACTTAATCTCTGGTTTCCACCGCGATGTCGACGAGTAAGCTAGACATAGTCTGCCAATGCAACTCAAGAAGAAAGAAATGCTTGCGACTGAGTGGAATATCGTACATGAAGTACCCGATCACCTCCATCACCTGCAAACACCGCCATCGCGTGTTCAGCGCTCGGACTCGGACTCCTCGGCCGCCTCCTGCTCCTTGGATTCCTGCTCCAAATGCCTCTTCACACGCTCTCGGCCAAGCGCATAATCTTTTTCGCTGTACTGTTGGTACTCCGCTCCAGCTTCAACAAGTCAGTAACGGTGCAATCCACAACAGAAGTATCTGAGATAATGATCAACTCACTCCAATCCTCAAACTTGGCTAGTTCGTCCCAGTTCTGTTGGATATAGTACTCGTGGGCCTCCTCATACCTGCCGGTGGGAATCCAGATGTCGCGAACGTCTCCCTTGTCGTCATCGTAGTGCAAGGAATTGGGCTGGATATATCCCCCGCACTCCGCAGTCCTGCCGTCAAGCAGTTTCACTTCGCCGATGATGTTGCCGTTCTCCGCGATTTTTACCCCCGTCATGTTCCATGGACTCCCTTGGCCGCTGTCGCACCGCGGACCGTTGCCGGGAGGACAAGGTGGAACCCAGGTTGCAGAGCAGGTCGAACGAAATCCGCCGTTTTCGAGCTCCGGGCAACAAATGCCGGGAATGACAACATCGCACCGGCTACGGACCGTGCTGCAAATGCTACCTCTGAAGCCATAGATGACTTCTCCGGTCCCGCACTCGTCACAACCAACGTTTCCGCAACTAGTGTCAGGGTCAGCATATGTTTAGGGACATGGTTGCAATCAGCGAGGTGAAATAGCTGTCTAATGTATAAAGCAGATGTATGCGCGGATACTGACAAGGGCCATCCAGATTCACAGCATTTTCCAGCCGGAGCGTTCCAGCACACCTCGTAGTGGCTTGTCTGGCTTGGGATTCTGCTGCAGCGCCAACCCCGTTGATAAAAGACAAGGTCGCGAGTGTTGGCAGCTCCCGTGAGAGATACGAGGCAAAAAGCGATAATCGCCAATGGCAGTGCAAATCTAGCCATAGCCTAGAGTGCAGGGGTATGAAAAGAGTGTGGGAGTACGTTTCAATGGTTCCGGGGAGTGCTTTGCTTGGAAGTAGATTGCTTTGTGAAGAGGTGAAGAAGAAAAGGTTGAGAGACTGACAGCCAGGCGAGAAGAAATCTCATTATGTACTCCATGGCGAGCATGATCTGCTAGTTTGAAAGCTGTTTTGAAACTGGAAAGGACTATGTCTACTTGGTCGCGGTTGGAGTCGGCTGTCAGGAGTGCAATTGATGGCGACTAGTCTGTTGTGGGAGGAGGAACCTTCAATTTATTTCAAATGGGAGGAACTATCCTACCGTGCTGCGCTTGGTGTCCGCTGCCTGTCTAAACTTGCATCTGTTTTGAGGCGGTCACCGCTGGCTTGACACTCAACCTGATCGATCATGTGTCTGATGAAGAGAGAGAATATCCCCTAAGCCGTGAGTATTTGATGATGGCAGGATCTTTGGAATTGGACAAACTCCAGCAAGGAAACAGGTGATCGGATCTTGACATGGCTACCTTACATATAGGCTGGAGACGGTTACCTTCGTGTGTCGATGGTGTCACTTGAGGTGCCCTGAATGACTTTAATCTCTTGAACCACTTCAAGGCAGTCGTGCTGATACTCATCCGTACCTACCTAGTAATTTAACGAGACGATACACCAATACGGCAACAATGAAGTGTCAGGTACCGCAAATTATCTTGAGACTTTAATACCGAGGACGGCACGACTGCACACGGGCTGGCGACACGAGGGACACTTGTACGCGCCCTGGACCACTTCGTAGATCAGTATCTTATGGGAGATCTTGATAAGCCGGCGAGGTATTGAGATCACTATGTATCATGAGAAGTTACTGATATCTGTCTCTGGCGGCTTGGAAATACATATAGAACGACACTTGTATATACAATATTGCATCGACAACTCATTAGACGATGTCGGCGCCAGTTGTAGTACGTACAGGTCAGTTAAGGACTGTCGTATGATACTCCCCTCGGCAGGTACAAGTGTACCAACACAATCCAGACTAAACCAGTCCCTGGACTCTAAACTACGACAGATATCCAAGGATACTAAACCCATCACGTCAGACTATGAGGATTATGAAGTTTGCCAGAGGAAATGCTACGATCGTCAGCGGATGTTCATGAAAACCAACTATAGGCTATGTACATGATGTTTCGACTACGCCGACGACAAACCAATGGTATACATCCGCGAGGAAACCGCCTATAACAACTGAGGTCGGCTTCAATACATACCTGTTAAGAATCACTCGCGGTCGAGCTGATCAGCTTACCTGACGACAAGAAGTCGCTCCTACCTAGTGTCTTGACCAGGGCCATGTCACCCCTCCTTGCCCCAAAGATCTGGTCGCCTGACCAAGCAGTTGTTTCTTTGTCTTGTTACTTGTCACCCCAGCGCCTCACCATCTTTACACCCAGCTACCCTGATAAGAAATGAACTCCCTCGTGGCAAATAAAATAGTCGGAACCGCCAGGGATCTCTAGCAAAAGCAGAATACATTACGCGGAGGTGGGCCATGCCTCAGGCGACAGCGTAGCACAAATTGCGTTGCAGCCAGCGGCAATGTTATCAACCGCCCGCTTGCAGAAGCGGTTCCCCTACCGTTAGCCCTTATTTCGCAAGAGCGAAGCAGTCAAGCTTGCAATGTTTGACATCGACGGTCTAAGGTAACTGAAGCAGCGTGACGACTAAGGTGCGAGGGAAGGTCAGCCTTAATTATGGGTGCGAACACTTTGTCATTCAGCATACATTTTCCGAGCGGCAAGAAAGCTCGGCCACTGATTCAGAATTGTGGGCGAGCTTGGAAGCGATGATCTCGTGAAGCCTAAGGTGACAACGATGAAGCGAGAATGGAGTTCAAATAAAGTTGCTGTGTACTCTACGCTAGACCGAGTTCGGCTAGTCTTCTGCCACGTTTTACACTGAACACAACCAAGCTTACCTACATCAAGACCTCTTGGAATTCATCAGCTTGCAGGCACCTCGTCGGACTTCGTCCAATATTAGTCAATTTTGGAGTGATTGACTTTGCCAATTTTCGATCTAATACCTCTATTTCATCTGTGAGAACGTGGCATATTCGCCAAGGCAAAGGAGAGACTCACTCTTTGCCTCCACGGATCCTCGGAAGCTGAAATCTCAGCAACCGACTAGCTTCAGCAATCCAGGCTGTCTATCTCGCTCAAACCTCAAAGATGGCGCCTAGAAAACCCAAACAATCATCCAAGCCCTCTTCTACCTCCACGACCTCCTCACCACCAACCCCATTCAAAGCCGTTCCCGAGGCATTAACCCCCTTCACTGAAAGCCTCTCCAAAAAGCACATCTACCTAACCCACATTGACACCAAGCCCCGCGCCTTCAAGATCAAGATCTTCCTCGTCCCAGTCGCAATGAACCTGGCGGTGGTCGCCCTCTTCGTCTGGCGCATCAACTACATCCTCCCCTGGTACGGCGCCCTGCTACTCTCCACGCTGGGCTACACCCGAGATGTCGCCGTCCTGGGCGCCCCCTCGACCTCGAGCCTGGCCTCCATCGTTCTCCGCCGCGCCTTCACTTTCCTTCTGGACTTTTTACTCACCATCTTCGTCTGGCCGTGGCCTGTGGAGTTCTGCCTCGGCGTGACGCACAGCAATCCCGTGGTGTGGAGGTGGAAGACGGGCTTTCGCGACAAGGAGATCTACGTTCGGCGAAGCAGGGAATGGGACGTTGGTGTCCTTGACGACGCTCTGAGTCTCGAGGGCGTGGAGAAACGCAGGCTCATCTTGTCGAAGGTCACGCCTGCAACAGATGCCATCTTGCTCAAGGAGAAGACGGGCTATCTCCTCATGAACGGCGACTGGGACCTCGACTGGGCGGCCATGATCTCCGCCACTGCCCTCGTTGACGCAAGGACCATTGCGCTACAGGCATTTGAGAGGGTGGTGCTGTTCTACAGCAAGGAGTTTGGCTGGGTATGCGTTGACCGTGGCGCGGCTGGTGGTCCAAGCGCTGCGGAAGAGGAGAGGAGGAGGCAGGTCTTTGCGTTCAGGGACGCGCTTACTGCGGTGGACAAGGAGGATATGTTCTACCGCTGGATCGAGATTGTGCAGTTTGAAGCGTCGCAGCCGGGTGGATTCGGGCCAGAGAAGCAGGTTGAGGTTGCGGGACGGATCAGAGAGATGTTTGCGAAGGAGGGGATCGATTTCGATGCCTTCTGGAAGGAGGCTGTGGGGACTGACACGGCTGAAGGGTTGGCTGGAATGATGTAGCATGTGCGCGAGAGAGAGGAGACAGTCTGTGTAGATGCACGTGGTATCACCAACAAAAAGGTATATAGAACTAGAATGCTGGAATCACGGCTGCTGCGAGGTAGCAAGCATGTAAATATACAACTTCGGCAACGAAGGGGCCATAACCCTGCGCTGTTCCGACCGCTAGTCCTTGCGTGCTATCCTTCGATATCTTCTCACTTCTTCGATTTCCCTTTGCCCTTGGTGGCAGGACCCAGGGCAGCCTCCCGCTTCTTGGCCTCCTTAGCATCAATCTCGGCCTTCTTGGCCGCTGCGTCAGCCTCGCGTTCTTCCTTCTCAGCCTGTGAATGTCATGTTAGCGGCGGTTCAGCCAGTGCGTGATCGCGTGTGTCTTACCTGTTTCCGCGCAGCCTCTTGCTCCCTCTTTTCCCGAATGAGCCTAAGTCTCGCCAAATCCGCCTTCGCCTCGTCCGTCTTGCCAGCCTCATGCAATTTCCGATACCTCTCCTTCGCCTCCGCGGCCTCAGCGCTCTCCCTCTCCTTCCGGTTCATGGTACCACTAACGGCCAGCTTCTTGACCTTGTCCGTCGCCTCCTCGACAGCAGCGCTCGTCTGCTGCACAACCTTGGTCTGGCTGCGCGCGGCCTTGGAGTGGTTCGGGTTGGCGGGCATGTCGGCATCCTCATCGCTGGACTCCTCTGACTCTGAAGGCGGCAAGTCACCGACTTGCACGGATGCAGCTTTGGCGCGCGCGACGGCAGCTGCCTTTTTGGCGGCCTTTTCCTTCTTGCGCTCCTCACGGGATAGCGCGGCGGTTGAGGCACCGGGGCCAGCGTCGTCGGACTCCTCCTCCTCCTCGGACGATTCTTCCTCCTCCGACTCTTCTTCCGAGGACTCGTCCTTCTTCTTCTGGGCGCCGCTGGCCCACATGCTGATTTCGTTACCGTCGGCGTCGAGGGGTCGGAGATCGCGGGAGAAGTGCTTGCCACCTGTGAGAATGCCTTGTTAGCTGATGCGAGAGGTATAGAGGTTGGAGGACAGTGACATACCTCCACGAGTGTACTTCTTGAACTTGCCGCCGCGTCCGCGCGAGTTACCTCCTGGTGCGCCGCCGCCTGCCATCGTGTCTGAGTGTAGAAACTGGTTGTCGGTGGTCGAAAGTCTTGCTTTGTTGTCGATCAAAGTCGAGCTCGACTGATCAAGGCACGATATTTATAGAAGAAGAAAAAGGACACTCCGAATCCCTGGGGCGGTATTTCAAGAGATCTAATATCTAAAGTGAATCACACGCCAGAAGCTTAATCTTCAAGTAGAAGGTGAAAATACAAGCCTCCAAGACCAACAATCCAAAAATGACGATAGGATGAATTGAGACGAGGGGCGGCAGATCTGTGTTGGCGCCCGTTCGGTCGAGTACCTGCCCCGCCATATGGTGGGGTTGAGTCTTTGACTCACTAACATGACTCACCTGATTGGACGACCTTCCCCAAAGGGTTCAACTCCCAATTAAGTCTAGCGCGAAATGTCTGCCATATCTGAATTTCGAGGCTGCGAAATTTTGGGCTTCCCTTTTCTCTTTTCTTTTCCTCATCATAAAACAACACATAAAACACTCCTTCGTATTCACTCCGGCTTCCGTCCTACAATGACATTCTGGAGGGGAAAGCGGAGGATAGATCAACTATCATATTGCGTTTTGTCGGCGCTCTTACCCTCCTCACTGAATGGCAGCTTTGTCGTGGATTGGGGACGAAGGCTTCGTGCTACGTCGAGACATATTTTCTAATTAGATTGTGATTTCTGGCAGCCTCCCTGGCGCCTTGTAGGCTCATATCCGTGCCGTAAACTCGGAGAAGTGTTGAGCGGTGTTCCTGGATGGCTTGCCCTGACTATCTGAGCGTCACGTCCGCGCATGTGAACCCTATACACTCGTGGCAAAACCGTGAAGCTACCAGCTCTACGTGAGGCTTTGACCTCTGAATGACTCTTGCAGACGAACACTGCTGTCTACATACGTAACGTTCTTGTGACAGTGGTATGTTGTCATGCTAGATGGGCACCATTGTGGGCACACTCTGGTGTTACCTCTCATGTAAAGTGTGTGTTCCTCACCAGCATCATACCAGGAGTTATATAACAAGCAAGCCGTTTTGGAGGGCCTCTCTCAAAGACTTGACTTGAATAAAGCCGAATTCAGTAGATCTCATCCCTGTTGCGCCAAGCTTCCGGTATCTGCACCACGATTTCGCGATGATCTCGCCCCAACCCGCCTATCGGCGGGTAGCAAAAGGTTACGTCGACGATGGCAGGACTCGAACCTGCAGCCTCAGTCTACTGGGGAACTCGCTGCTCTTGCAGAGTAGGAGGACCACGCGCTACCATTGCGCCACACCGCCGGAAGTGAATGTCTTGACTCGTGGTGATTACATTCATTAGCCGAGTCCCACAGGACCCTCACTTCCATAGTCTTCGTCCTACACGTGTACAACAGACGTCAACAATCTCGCTCTCCGTGTGCCAAGGCAAAAGCTCTCGTGTTCATCACACATTCCGTGCTGTTGTTGAAGCCACCCCCTTGTCGGGGCAAGCTGCATTTCGCTTCCATAGCTGGCTCGATGCTCAAGTGTCTTAGAGGCTAGGACCCTCTCTTGCTTTCCACCCCATAGCTGAAAAGATCGTTTAAATCCCGCCGTTTGCGAGGTCGGAAGGTGACACTCCTACCGGCCTCTTTCCTCTTCGTTGATGTATTTGTCACGTCACCTTTCTTTGTGCATTCAGTATCTTTGGCACCTGTGGTGTTGGCGACATTGGCCGCTGCGGTCTTGGTCGCTGTCGGCAGGGTACTGGTATGTTCTCGGACGAACGTGTCTTCATTCATCCATACGGTGATACCAGTCACGCGGCGTTCGTGCCGCTCCAGGCTATGTTGGTAATTTCCTGGGCGATAGACTGTGTCCTGCAAGTCGGGGTAGTCCTTTCGAGGACTGCCCAACACGATGTTCAGCATCGGCTTCGGTGGGAGGACCTCTTGCCAATCCGAATAAGGTTTATCGTCATAATAATGCCCATTGCGGTCATCTCTGCACCCCACGGGTGACCCAAGATATGTCGCCCGTTGTTGTAGCGAAACTCCCTGTCCAAGGAGGTCCGCGTTGCCGATTTGCTCTCCAAGTGCGCTGTACAGGCTCCATCCAGACATCCTCCATGGGAAGCTATATCTCGGACGATCCAGACCATCCTCATGATCCGATTGCGAATCCACGGCCACGGACCCAGATTTAGTGGTCTCAGGAGGTCTGTCGTGCTGTTCCTGCCCGTGTGGACCTGCTTTGCAGTAGGGTGTGAGGAAGACCCCGGCAGTCTGGCTTTCCTCGAACGCCTTCATCTGCATCTCATTTGACCTGCAAGACCTTTGCCTTGTTTGCCGGCCTGGATGAATGTAATCCCCAGACTGTATGACGGGAAATGAATCATCAATCCCAATCCAAGGGTTAAGCGTGCGCTCCAACCGCCAGCCTAGCCTTCCGGCCTTCTCAAGTGCTTCAGAGTAGTTGCTTAGAAGAGATACCGACCGCAAAGCGCAGCACACCAAGGAAGGGAAACGAGAAGCGTACTGCAAGGCTAGAAGGGTAGTGGAAGAGTGGACGGAGGTCATCAGCAAAACGCGTAGGTTTGGAAAAGGCTCATCCTTCTCACTCCATCCTCGCACAAGCCGATCATTGAGCACCGAATCGATTGGATCCACCTCAATCGCCTCAGTGTTGCGCTGTTCTTCCCCAAAGAGATCCGATAGCTCCAGGATGCCAAGATTCGGCATCTCTGCGAGGGCCATCAGGTCTGAGGCGTGGAACATCCACACCTTATGGATTGCAAGATGCGTGATGCAGTCAACGCTCGAGGAACTCGCCAGCCGGAGGTGACGCGGCAGGTCATGAATGCTTGGGGAGGGTTTCTGCCAACCAAACCAGTATAAAAGCACTGGCACTCTCGAGAGCTCCCTAACCAGTAATGGCGAGAACAGGCGCCAGCCTTGAATACTCTCGCGGCTGAACTCAATGTCAGGCACTGTGCTTCCGATCGTAAGTTATGGATGGGGACTGGACCGACCATCCAGTGGCATAGTACTTGTACACACGCCAAAGAAGGGCGATAGGCAAGTGTTCGAGGGCTTCGGGTGAGGCTTCCTCGATATTCTCGGCTAGAACTCTGGTGCACAACTCTACCAGGGTTGGGATTTTACCCTCCTGTCGCTGCGGTCGGCTTTTCGTCACCGTCGCGGCGGACATGTTCTTGTCGTTTTGATGTCGTTCGACCCGTACGTGCTTTGATGTGGCGGATGCTTTTTCTCCCGAGGCTCACCAGAAAGAAAAGTGCGGAGGCTGGGAGGAAGGCCGGATTGACTACTGGAATATACCGGTATGTGTGTTGTCTTTTGGATGAGCACTGCAAGCAAGGCGTGGCGCAGCTGCCAAACTTCTCGCGATAATTATGATAAACAATGTGTCTGTTCCACCCCTGCTGATTACACTGCAGATAAACTGACAACGCCCACTCGCATTAACATGAGAGCGGGCGCCGCCTTATAGCAATGATTCAACCTCAATCATAATTACGTTTGCAGACGTTATGAATAAAGTTGAAAGTCTAATGGCAAATCTGCTCCACACAGAGTCTGCAATGCAGATAAGGTACCCCAGGCCTTTCTGACAGGCCGAATTTTAGAAGCCCATAGCAAAGAGATATATACATAACATGGACGCCGTACTATCACACACCATAACCGCACCGCTTGCCGATGAATAACACTTCGCCGATACAATTCCCTAACACCTTATAGCATAGGCTTCAAGTCCTTTGCAACTGTGAACGGAGCCTCAGTCTTGCTCTTGATCTCATCCACGGTGACACCATCCGCAATCTCAATCAATGTCAGCCCCTGGGCAAAGTCGACGTCAAACACACCCTGTAGGCATCATTAGCAACTATTCACTTTGCATCAGAGCCGGGTAGACTTACCAATTCCGTGATAATTCTCGACACGCATGCCTTACCCGTCAGCGGGAAAGCGCACTGCTTGACAATCTTGGCATTGCCCTTCTTATCCGTATGCTCCATCGTGACGACGACCTTTGTCATAGCCGGGTTCGAGACCAAATCCATGGCGCCGCCGAAACCCTTGACCTTGCCGGGCAACATCCAGTTGGCCAGGTCACCAGTGGCGCTGACCTGCATAGCACCCAAGATGGTGAGGTTGATCCTCCCGCTCCGGATCATGCCGAAGCTCTCCTCGCTGCCAAAGACTGCAGCGCCAGGCTTCAGCGTGACAGTCTCCTTGCCCGCATTGATCAGATCGGCGTCCTCGTCGCCCTTCCGTGGGTAAGGGCCAAGTCCAAGAATACCGTTCTCGGACTGGAGTTGCACCTCGACGTCCTCGCCCACAAACCCGGGAGCCAGCATGGGCATGCCAATGCCTAGGTTGGCGTACATGCCATTCTTGAACTCCTTGGCAGCCCGACGGACAATCCTCTCCCGCTTAGCAGCCGTATCACCAGTGCCAAGCGCAGCCTTCTTCTCATCCTCACCACTCTCCTTAGCCCATGTGTACTTCTCAATCTTCTTCTCGCTCGTGCTCTGGATCACCCTCGTGACATAGATGCCGGGCAAGTGCACCGCCTCTGGCGCAATCTCACCGGGCTCGACGATGTGCTCCGCCTCGACAATCGTCACTTTCGCGTTTCGGCCCATGGCCCCGTTGAAGTTGTGAGCCGCCAGACGGAACTGGCAGTTACCGAGCTTGTCCGCCTTCCAGGCCTTGACGAAGGCGTAGTCGCCGGCTATGCTGTGTTCCAGCAAGTAGCTCTTGCCGTTGAACACCTTGACGTCCTTGGGATACGAGAATTGCGCCGGGCTGCCGTCGGGCTTGTTCCGCAGCGGCAGCTCGCCGGTCTGCACCACCGTGCCGAACGCGGCGGGGGTGTAGAAGGCCGGGATTCCCTTGCCGCCGGCGGCGCACCGCTCGGCGAGCGTGCCCTGGGGTGTAAGTTCCAGCTCGACCTCGCCGGTGAGGTACATCTTCTCGAAGGTCTTGTTCTCGCCGATGTAGGAGGCGATCATCTTGCTGATCTGCTTGGTCTTGAGGAGCTTGCCGAGCCCGGAATCGTCCGTGCCTGCATTGTTGGAAACGGCGGTCAGGCCTGTGATGTCGGGCTTGTTGAGGACCTCGTCGATCAGGGTGTCGGGCACGCCGCAGAGGCCAAAGCCGCCGCATAGGAGGGTGGAGTTCGGCTTCATGTCCTCGAGAGCTTTGGCGGCGGAGGGGTAGACTTTGTTGATCTCGGCGCGGCGGGAGGTGGCTGAGAAGGAGCGGGCAAACAGGGCGGCGTGCTGGATGTTGTTAGCTATGGTAGGTCGGTCGACACGGGGCTCGAGGCCATTGCGAGCTTACGTTTGAGCCATACTTGGAGTAGGCCCTGAGGGTCCGCATGCACAATGCTCTCGACGGCATCTTAACGTATGCAGGAGAGAGACGGGGAGTTCAAGGAGGAGCGTGGGTGTTCCAGGAGAAATGTAGGTAATGAGGGACTCGGCTTCAAGCGGCACTTGCAGTTACCGAATGTCACGGTCCTGGCCGCTGGGTATATTTACAAGGAATTGGGTATCACGACGCAAGAGGCAAGGAGCAGTCGAACAGGAACAAACGACATGATTTAATTTCAAGTTGGGGTTAACTCCGTACTTATAGTATCGGCGGCTTGAATCCGACCCCAGATGACCGGCGTCGCTGGACGCGCTGGGCTGGCTGGGCCTTCTCCGCCTCGGAAGGGCAGCTCGGCACTGGTGTCCAAGATGACCCTTGCAGTCGGAAAGTCGCGGGGGAAGCTTGAGCATTCAAGCGGTCCCGGCAAAGTGTTTTGGAGAAACGGAGCTTGCCGACGCTAATCCGCGGCATGGAGCCGAGTCCGGGGGATTTAGATAGTCCGTCCGCCTGTCATCGCAAGGACCAGCCTAGTTTTATTTTAGTTGGGTAGGTGTTAGGGTAGCTCTTGTTCCAGAGGACTGAGAGGTTAATAAGTATGAGGCTTGTAAAAGTGAAGGATGAGTTCAAAACCTCCGTCAAGTAGTAGTGAATGGTCACGAAGGCGAGGGGATGGAACTTGAGACACAACCAATTAGGATCTCTATTCACATGGATTTGGGGAGAGACAGTGTACAAGCACACACTTAACAAGAGTCTCTTTCTTGACTCGATCTCAAAAATGCCCAAGGTTTCCTCGTCTTCTTGAAAACCTCCGTACTTGCACGCCCCAATATGGTGGCTCGAGTGGTCATGCTGTCTCGGCACGGAGAGTCAAACATCTCAGATGACGGGAGGGCAGCCCAAGCTCTGGCACGCGACCATTCGATCGGCCGGCTGACCTCCGGATGCCGTTCCGCCCACATAACCTGCTGAACTTGCAGCTGGAGTCGTATCCCATGTCGTATTGCAATCCACCTTTTCTGCAGAATGAACAAGTCTCAGCTAATGCAAGTGTTTTAGTGAACCAAAGCGACTAATCTCCTCCGATCTATTTGAGTACTGTTCTCTGCCTGATGAGTTGGTTAGGTCGCAGCTGCCTGCTCGCACAGTGCTGTCACTGCTCTGTGGGAGGTGGAAGCCTGGACTCCTGACTAATCCCGAGATTTTGCCGTCAGCCACTTCCCGGCGGCGTGCTGTCCCACCCTGCTTTTGACATCTCTTGCTGACATCAACCAACCAAAACCTACGCCATCCCGTCTCTCTGACAAAACACGCTCCTGACACTCAACAATCTCACCGCCGTCGAACCAATCCATCTCTGCGTTCTTTGGACTCTGTGGTGTGCAGAAGTCTTTTGTTTGCAGTTACTCATTCCCTACTCACCGAGCGACTCCGTCCTTTGCCTAGAGAAGACCCGCTTTCCGTTATCGGGACTAGCCGTGCTTCCATCCCACTCGAGGAACAGGCGATAGCCCCTCGCCCGTGCCTGTGCCACCGTCATCCCAACAACTCGCACCAACCTAACCTTCCGACCATCCAAACTTACTTCAACACCTGACGAGCAGAACTCTGCGGCAAACAGCTGACTGCGTATAAACCGGCACCATTCCTCCCACAACACGGAAGCGGAAAGCCGCTGAGGCGACGATATCCTCCACGCCCAACGAGGATACCCAACCTGCGAAGAAACTCAACGCCTCAGCCGGCCTCGACGCGGCTCCTCTGACGCCGTTCACCACGGCATCCACCACGATGGACTCGGATGACGAGTACATGTCCGCTCTTTCTAGCGAAGATGACATCGCATTAGATGATAGTGACAATGACGACATGTCAGGGGCCGAAGGTGCGTCGACGTCATCCGTCTCTCTGTTATCTTGTCTCTCGAAGGCACACGCTGACCCTTGGCTTTGTACAGACTTTGATTTCGACGACGAACCTCCAGATCTTGGCATCCACAAGGATATCCACCAAAAGAAGAAAACCCCCTATGACATCAGCTATAAGGTGTACCGGCCAGAGGACATCCAGAAACAGCAGGATGATTTGATCAACGAAGTCAATATGATCCTCGATATCAGAAAGGAGGAGGCTGCCATACTGCTTCGGTATTTTCGCTGGAATAAGGAACGCCTGATTGAGGACTACATGGATAAGCCTCGGCAGGTCCTTGAAGCAGCCGGACTTGCCCAGAACTCTGCCAAGCCGCCGCGGCTGGAGACCATTCCCGGATTCGTCTGCGACATATGCTGCGAGGATGGAGAGGGCTTACAGTCATTCGCTATCAAGTGCGGGCACAGGTACTGCGTCGATTGCTATCGCCATTACCTTGCGCAAAAGATCAAAGAAGAGGGTGAAGCCGCCCGAATCCAGTGCCCCTCGGACGGATGCAACCTTATTATCGATGCCCGATCACTAGACATACTCGTCACTCCGGAACTCACCGAGAGGTATCACGCACTACTCAACCGGACCTTCGTTGAAGACAAAGAAACTCTGAAATGGTGTCCTGCCCCTGACTGCCAAAACGCTGTCGAGTGTGCTGTCAAGAAGAAGGACCTTGACAAAGTCGTTCCGACAGTCCAGTGTGCTTGCAGTCATCGTTTCTGCTTTGGCTGCATACTCAGTGATCACCAACCGGCACCTTGCGAGCTGGTTAAAAGGTGGTTAAAGAAGTGCGCCGACGACTCGGAAACAGCCAACTGGATCTCAGCCAACACGAAGGAATGTCCCAAGTGCAATTCTACTATCGAAAAGAACGGCGGTTGCAACCATATGACGTGTCGCAAATGCAAGCATGAGTTCTGTTGGATGTGCATGGGCCTCTGGTCGGAGCACGGTACCAGCTGGTACAACTGCAACAGGTTCGAGGAGAAGAGCGGGACGGAGGCTCGCGATGCGCAAGCCAAGTCTAGGGTGTCACTGGAAAGGTACCTGCATTACTACAATCGATATGCAAATCACGAACAATCGGCGCGGTTAGACAAGGACATCTATGTCAAGACCGAGAAGAAGATGGTGCAGCTGCAAAAGGAGTCGGGCATGTCGTGGATCGAGGTGCAGTATCTCAATTCGGCTTCACAAGCACTCCAGACGTGCCGCCAGACGCTCAAGTGGACCTATGCTTTTGCCTTCTACTTAGCGCGCAACAACCTGACCGAGATCTTCGAGGACAATCAAAAGGATCTTGAGATGGCTGTCGAGGCTCTTTCCGAGATGTTCGAGAAGCCTGTGGGTGAGCTGGCGGACCCAAAGTTGAAGGTCGAGATCATGGACAAAACTTCGTACTGCAACAAACGCCGTATCATTCTCTTGGATGACACTGCAAACAACCTGGCCAATGGTAAGAATGACTCGTTCCTGAAAACGTTTCCACATCCTAACGCGGATTCAGGCTCATGGACCTTTAATGTCGACTTCATGACATCGACGCCGCCGAGCGGATCCAGCAGTCGTCGTTGAACGACGCTCGGCATTATTATCGCTGTCTGACACTTCTGCGCAAGCGCACCCCCTGATCCTGATTCGAGGATCTAGCGTCTCGACGAGCTGACACTGGCACGGGATATACCGTATCAGTCGTCGACAACAGCGACGCCTCACCAAAACTGCATCATGGCGAGGCCAAATGGACCTCCAACGAGCGTTTCAATACATATATATATCACACCCATCTTTCGGCCCCGGAGGACGGGCAGACAGCATCACTCATGTATTTCCTTAGGGCGTCTTTTGGGCAAGGGAGAGCGGCATTTCGGAGTTGAGCGCGCACAGCACCGATGCTAGACGGAACGGGTTCAAGGGGCTTTCGTCGGTTCAATGGGATGGGCGAAATGGCATGTTACTCAATTTGGTACTTTAACTATTCATGACTTGTGCATACACACCACACCATTCTGCCTCTTTTGACGCTCAGGCTGTTGATGTACTGTATTCCTACGAATGATTTGAACAATTTTCTCGAACACCTAGGATGGTCAAAAGTCCAGAGCGTGGCTGGCAATCTTTGTTGAAGATCTTGTACGGGAACCCGCCACGTTAGCACGTCATCTGCTACAAGAAAATGGCGATGTCTGTGGCCGAATCGCGTAGTTTCCTGTACCCATCCAGCAAATGTGCAAATCATGTGCCCCACATTTATTCCTAGCGGCCGGCCTGTTCATCCCACCACCGGCATCGGTGCCGGTGAGCAAAAGGTAGATATCTGTCAGTGCTAACTCAAGACTTTCCTATTTCACTGATCACTCGGCTTTCGACCCCATACTAATCAGCTGCGCCGCTTATTCCTTACCTGAAACGCCGGACTGTGGTATCAAGTGATTGACGTGGTTGAACGTCGGGTCGGCGAGTTGGGCAAGGTCGAAGAAAAGGGAGAGTAGGGACCAACGATGGCCGACTCTGCTGCTGATATCGAGGCTCATGCGGGAGGTGCGAAGCAGACGGCCAAGGATCTGTTTGCAGGAGCAGCTGGAGGTGTTGCGCAAGTGTTGCTTGGTGAGTGATTTTACTCGGTGCTGGTGGATGGACAAGTGTCTGATTGTAAACCTGAGGTGATGATGGTCATGGCGAGATGAGAGCAAACTACTTATATGAGACGAGAAGTTCTGCGTTGTCACTACGTCCATGAACCATCTCACCCTCAACCATCCACTCATTCATTCCCACACGTGCCTCGTCCTCCATCAACCTCACACTAACCTCCTTCAGGTCAACCCTTCGACATAGTAAAAGTCCGCCTGCAAACAACAACCCAGTACCCCTCCGCCCTAAGCGCAGCCCGCTCTATCCTCCAAAAAGAGGGCGCAACCGCTTTCTACAAAGGCACACTGACCCCCCTTCTCGGCATTGGCGCCTGTGTGTCCATCCAATTTGGCGCCTTCCACGCCGCCAGGCGGTGGTTCGAAGACCGCAATGTCGCCTCCACCAAACTCCCGCAGCTCAGCTACAGCCAGTACTACGCCGCCGGCGCCTTCGCCGGCATCGCCAACTCTGTCATCTCCGGGCCCATCGAGCACGTGCGCATCAGGCTCCAGACTCAGCCCCACGGCGCGGGGCGTCTGTACACCGGCCCCCTCGACTGCGTGAGGAAACTCCTCTCCCCGACCGGCGGGGGCGGCCTGTTCAAGGGCGTCTACCGCGGCGAGGCCGTCACCGTCCTACGCGAGGCGCAGGCCTACGGCGTCTGGTTCTTGACCTTCGAGTGGCTGATGAACAGCGACGCGGCGCGCAACAAGATCGACCGCAAGGACGTGCCGACCTGGAAAGTCGCGTTTTACGGTGGACTGGCGGGCGAAGCCCTCTGGTTGGCGAGTTATCCGTTTGACGTAATCAAGAGCAAGATGCAGACTGATGGCTTTGGGGCTGAGACGCGGTTTAAGAGCATGAGAGACGCGTTTAAGCAGACGTGGAGGGCGGAAGGGATGAGGGGGTTCTGGAAGGGGCTTGCGCCTACCTTGTTGCGGGCCATGCCTGTCAGTGCGGGGACGTTTGCTGTTGTTGAGTTGACTATGAGGGCTATCAACTAGGGTTGAGAAGGCTGAGAGTGCTGAAGGTCAATGAGCGAGTTGACTGATCTTCTCGTCGGGATTAGATGAGAAAGGGCTTCAACAGCAGAGAAGGAAAAGTAGAGCACATCGCTCGTCACTGAGAGAAACATACATGGATCTGGAACCGCTGTATATATCCAATGCGATCTATGGACATACTCTCTCTATAGACAAAGGCAACCCTCGAGCTTCAATTACTCGCTGTTCTCAACTCTCCGCTGCAGGATATGCCTAGCATTAGCCGGCGTCAGCGAGTCAATCTCCAGATCTTCCAACAATTTCTTTGCAGTGGTGTTGTCCGTAAACACCATATCACTGGCCTGCTTGAGCGAGATGCCACCCTCCGGCGCCTCGATAGGGAGATTGAGCAGCTTGACGCCCTCAGCAAGACTGGTCATGGCAGCAGATCCGTCCGGGATGTACCGCTCTACAAGGGCGAATATGGCGTGCAAGTCGCGCATGAACTGGGCAGCGCCAAAGGTGGTGAAGCTCTGGCTCATAAGCACGTCACTCCACAGCATGTTGTTCAGTTTGTCCAGTGCTGCGCGCCAGACGCGGCGAAAGGCGGCTGTGCTGAGGGCGCGGGACAGGAAATCCAGGTTGCGTTTGAGGATCTGGCTGGTCAGTAAATGTATAACCTTAAGGCTCGGGGAGTACTCACTCTGAGGGGCTCGTCAAGTTCAGCAGTAACGGCGAGATGGGACGGGTCAATGGCTGCTGGATCCTCGTTGATTGTGGTCCATTGTGGCCGCTTCAGATAGGCATAGAAAGCCTTATGATCGGATTCCACGACCGCATCAACGAGAAACTCCTGTGCTCTCTGCCTCCTTAGGCTGTATGCCGCGATGGTCTCGTCGAAAAGCGCACCACCGTCATCTTCAGTTCCTACAACGGACGATGTCCGGTCCTTAACATGGTCGTAGCTCATCCCTCCTGCAAGATTACTCTGATCTTCAGATGCCTTGGCGCGGCTCTGCAGCTGCTCCCACAGCGTGACGAAGAACTGTTTCATGTTAGCTTATCCGCCATCGCAGACCATCGCATCTGACTGACCTCTTCATTACTCCAGTCCCTCAGCGTATTGACGACATGGTCCGCACTCCCAAACACTTTACACAGCGTCTCAAGAGCACCAGTGCCTTCTAAAGCAGCCAACTGCTCCTTGGTGACACCATGTAGCGTGCGTCCCACAGTTGAAGTCAGACTTTGATAGGCCTCCAAAGACCCCCGCAGACGATCATGAAACTCGTCCAAAATTGCCAGTTGGATATCGATGAGGAACCGAAGTTTATGTGAAAACCTTCTCACCCGCTCATATTGTCCCGTCACAGAGTGCAGCAGGTCCGTAATACGAACAGCACCGTACGTTGGCTTCGTTTTAACCAGTCCGGAAAACTCATAGTCGATTTTTCTCGCATCCGGAGAATCCATTATGCTCTGGAACCTCTCAAGCGCAAAGTCCTTCTCTGCGCGGAGCCACTTGTCAAAATGCTTGTCCAAGACTTCACCAGCGAGTCCACACCAGCCCTTCTCCGGATCTCCGCCGTCGTAGTTGAACCTAGACCGGATGCTTTCGTCGAAAGTCATCAGTTGTGTAACCAGGCTGCTCAAGAACACAGGATCCTTGAGTGCCTCTGCCACGGAGGAGTCGACCTTCTCCCTCAGAACCGGTAACATCGAAGTGATGAGCGCGCAGACCGGATCCATATAGATCATCTTGTCCGCAACATTCGTGTCCCTAACCTTGGACGCCAAGAGATACGTGAAGTTATCCCTAAAGAAGTCTTCCCACCTTTCAATGAGGGCTAGAAACCAAGGGAAGCAGTGCGTCCCGATTGTCCGCGGATCGCTCGTCATCTTCTCGCTCATGAAATGAAATCTGAACTCCTTCACGAAAATCTGCGCCATGACATCGATAGGCAGGAGCGTGACCACCCCAGCCGAATAACACAGCTCGGGAACCTGCAAGTCAAGCAGCTTCTCCACGGACTGCCGCCACTCATCGTCAATCTCGGCGTTAACATCGATCCTTGGCCAGTCCCGCTTCACCAGCACGGCTTCAAGCTCCTTGGACATGGTGGCTTTCATCTCATCCCACAACGCCTCCGTGATCCCGGCCACATACGCAACCAGATGGACCGCCGCCCCATCCGCCTGGTCCTGCATGTCGCGCAGATGAACAGACAGCTGCTTCAGCCTCGTGTACGGCTGCAGCGCCGCCTTAGGGCTCTGCGGGAGGTGGCTCCTGGCCTCCTTCCGTAGGTTCTCTACATCCTGCAGCAACAACAGGTATTTATGCGCCAGGTCGACCTTGTGCAGCTGCGCTAGCGGACCCTCGAGCCGACGGATGGCTTCATCGGGTGCATCGGAGGCAGCGACGATTTGCAGCCGGACGTCGATGCTGTGCTGCAGGGACTCAAACTCGGATATCTGTTTTGCGAGAGAGGATTGCCGGTCTGAGGCCGACTGCCGGGCTAGGTCGAGCTCTTTGGTGGCGTCGTCCAATTGGGTTTGGAGCTGGTTGCGCTGGTACTCGACGCTTGCGAGGAGGGTGTCGAGATTGTCGAGGTCGGTGCTTGACTGGATCTTGTCGTCTAGGAAGTCTTCTAGGCGGATGTCGGGTTCTGATGGGGGCTGTAGCCCCTGCGTTGTAGCCATCTTGTTGCTCAGGGTATCGTTGTATCCTGGGCTTTCATGCTGGTGGACGCTCTCTCCAAATGCAAGCTGTCCCCGGTCAGAGCTCCTGACGTTGCTCGAGTGGACCCTGTTCCCTCAAAGGGGTTAGGGTTGGTGACGTAGTGGGGGAGTACGCTAGGTAATGTCGCGTGTCACAGCGGCGCGGGACGGACGCGTCTGCAGGAGAGCAAGTAGCGAAAAAGTACGTATCTAACCACGCCAGTTTGTCCAGCAACACCAACTGTCGTGGACCTCATGGACCTGATTGCTTACAGTTTTAGTATTCCTATGTTGACTTCCCATATTGTGCCCTTGATAGCTGGCGGACATTCAGCATGGACGACATAACTCGCGCAGATTACGAAACTCGATCACAGACAATACGCGCCGAATTGAAGCAATGGGAGACCTCGTGGGCAAAGACACATGCAGGGAACAAGCCCTCAAGAGATGATATCAAGCAGAACCCAGACATTGGTATGCACCTTCTCCTGTGGTTTCTTGTCTGTTCCATGATGTTAACACGCCTTTGCAGCTCAGAAATACAAATCCTACAACAAGCTCCGCGACATTCTCTCCGGCAAGCTTCCCCCCTCATCAGGGTTGACTACCTCTTCTCCGCCCCGCAAGCGAAAATCTACCTCCTCCTCATCCGCACACGGCCTGGCACAAACACCAAGCAAACGCCTCCGGACGACTCCCTCCGCGAATAGAATCACCCACCTTACCAATGACCAGACAACACCCTCCTTAAATCGCAAACTCTTCATCTCCCCCGCCTCTGCCAAAGCTCCAACGCCGACATCCATCGGCCCCACACCGCAACGCGATGGCCGAGTGCTAGGCCTCTTCGACCTCCTCAGCGGAAGCGAAGAAACCCCCTCTCGACCTCGAACCGGTGATTTCGATGGTGAGAATGGTGAGAATGGTGAGAATGGTGATAAGTCCCTACCAGCTCAACTAGCCGCTACCCCAAGGAAGAACAAGTCCGGCACCCGGAGCGGCAGCATCACAACCCCTGCGCACCGGCACGGCCGCACGCCCATGTCGACCAGCAAGCGCGCCATCCTCGACAACTTCCTCCTCTTCACCCCGCTCAAGAACCGCGACGGGAACGGGGGTGCCAGTTTCGCTTCACGGATAGGGATCACCACCGCCGCCGTGGCCACAGATAAAGAGAACGGTACGTCCCTCACAACACCCAAGGGTCCGCAATCCGCTTCCAAATCCCTGTTCGCCACGCCCGCGTTCCTAAAGCGCGGCCACAAACCACTCGACCCGGTTGGCGAGGATGCAGAAGTCGAGGAGGTACGTCCGCTGCGACTACCGCGAAAACCCCTGGCCCGCGGGCTCAGCAGCGTTGTTGCCGGTCTGCGGAAGTTGGAGGAGGAGAAGCTCGACGACGAGATGGAGGCTATGCGCGAGGCGGAGATGGAGATGGAGGGTTCCTCTATGCCGCCGCCGGCTAAGAAGCAGAAAGTCGATGACCGAAGGGATGTCGGGAGGGAGGTTGTGGATGGGATGGGACCGGTGGAGGTGGAGGATAGCCAGGTCCAGGATAAGCCGGTGTTGCTTGGCGGATTTGATGATGAGGGCTTGCTGGACAGCGACGTAGAGGAGCAACTCGATCGCGGCCAGCCGCTCCGGATCTTCAAGAAGAAGGGGCAGAAGAGGACCACGAGGCGGGTCAACATGAAGCCTACGAGGGCAAGGCGGCCGACTACCCAGCCTGGGGAAGGCGAGAGTGATGATGAGGAAGAGGTTGTGCCTGAGACGCAGGTTGCTACTACCAAGGAAGGTGGGGAGGAGGATGTCGAGGTGCTGTCTGGGTCGGACTTTGAGGAGGAGGAAGAGCAGGAAGCTCTGAAAAAGAAGGCCAAGACGAAGAAGGGGAAGAAGGATGCTGAAGAAACAGAGGGCACTGTCAAGAAGGCTGTGCGCAAGGTCAAGGCTACGGCACATGCAAACTTTAAGCGGTTGAAGCTGAAAAACTACGGAGCTAAGGGCGGGCCCGGAGTGAACAGTCGGTTCAGGAGGAGAAGATGAACAGGTGCCTAGGTTTATTGGAGTCTACCATGTCGTAGTGTAAGCAGTCGGTTGCTGGGGACGATGGGAAATGGGACGACTTATGCTGGGAGGCGTACATCATTGAGGCGTCACATTAACGGCGTTACCTATAACTCAAATCAGATATGGCTTATGATCACGGCAGTTACTACAGTATGGCTATGAGTAAGGGCTGTATATATATGTGCGTGTCCGTATCGGAACAGAGTATGATTAGTCTATATGAAATAACTTGAGATTAAGCGTATGGTGCCGTGAAGCATGAGTTGGTAGATATCGACACAGATCTCTGTGCTAATGCCCTCGATATTATAAAGAGGAAAAAGTCCTATACGGTTCCTCTATTTTCTCCGCCAAAACAACGGAAAGACATATCAGAAGCCGATCGCACCGGCCGGCAATGCGGTGGTTGTGACTATTTCCGTTGTGGTCGTTGTCCGAACCTCCTTCTCTGTAACAGTCGTCGCTACAAGGATGTAAACCGTCTTCTCGCCACTATCTGCATCTCCGGGCTTTGCCACCACTCCACCAACATTCGTAGGCGATGGAGTGGAAGTGACCTTGACGAATGTAGTTGCTTGGGAGGTTATCGTCGTGCGTGTGATGACGTCGTCATCGGTAATGGGGACGAAAGAGGCGGCATTTGTGGACTTTGTTACGAAGTTCGGGTCCGTGTTTGCTGGAGGGGGGAGGGTGGAAGGTCCGTCGGTCGTGCTCGACTTGGCCTTGGTCGTGCGCGTGCTGTGGACCTCGCGTGTGGTTGTAGTTGTTGGTTGCGGCTGTTCGAATGTTAACGTGGATGTGAGATCTGAAGCTGGTTGTCGTGTTGTCGCTGGTGAACCGCCTCCGAGAGTAGCTGTCAGACCAGATGTCACCCCCTGAGGTAAATGGGAGCTGCTAGCCGATCTCGACGGAGCTGAATTGAACGTTGGCTCCACGATCACAGTCTGAGTCTGCGTGAGAAGACTCGCTGTAACAGTGACTATGCTCTCGAACGAGTCGCTAGTATGCGAAGAAACATGAGTAGCACTGGCCTGTGACGAAGAAAGCCTCGTACTTGTCGTCGCATCTGATGAAGACACCCCAGGAACTGTGCCCAAGATCTTCTCGACTGTTGTTGGATCGAAGCAGTCGACCTTGACACCCAGTGCATTAGACATTGGCATCGCAAAGCATCGAGTGTTGGAATCGGAGCATGAGATGAGCCTGAATGATCTGCTGGGGTCATCGCACCTAGCGACCCGCCCATTGATACATGCTACTTGACCAGCAAAGCAAGCATCCTCGCTGGTCAGTTGTGCGAATTCGTTGTTCAACTTGATCGCATTTTGTATATTGATCTGGTAGAGATCGGATGTAATGGAAGCGGTTGCAGTAGGCATGGTCGTTATTGCCGTGGGCACTTCTGATTTGGGAACGCCGGTGTTGGTCGACAACGTCGTGGCAAGAATGGTTGAAGTGGTCGAAGCGACACCAGAGGATGGAGACTCTGGATTGCTTGTCTTTGATGACTTGGTAGAGCTGGTTGAACTAATGGAGCTGAGTTCACTGGTTGATGTGCTTGAGCTGAGGAATCCTGAAGTGAACGTAGACGAGACCGAACTAGATGAAGTGACCAGGGAGCTACTGCGGAGCGATGTGCTCGTGGTGCTTGCGCTTTCGGAGGTAACTGTGCTCCTGGTGCTGCTCGAGCTACTGGAAGAGGCTAAGCTCGAAGTCGTTGCCAAACCTATGCTGGTTGGGATTGCCGAGAGGCTGCTGGTAGCATCGCTACGTGAGACACTGTCAGAGGACGAGTTGCCAGTCAGCGAAGTGGCAACTGACGAAGTTGTTGCGGATGGAAGCGGACTGGTCGTCGGTGAGGACAAGCTAGCAGATGCTTGACTGGTAGCTGATGCGAGGCTCGATGTAGGTAGGCTAAGCACTGTAGAAGGCTCGGATGTCGAAGTGGTACCAGACGAGCTAGCATCAGTACTCTGTGATAAGGTAGCAACATTTCCTGTCGGGACTACAAAGGTAATAACCAAAGTCCCTTCTGTCGAAGACTCCTGGGCGCCTTGCGGAGAAGTTGTTGTTGATACACCAGCATCTGAGCTTGTCGAGCTTAGACTCTGAGACACCGTCAGGGTTGGAGTGCCACCACTTCCGCTTGGAGACTGCGATGAAGTCGAGGTATGAGAGCTGCCCGTGGCCTCATAAGCCGAAGGGTCAGCTGTTTCAGAGTTTTGCTCTATGGTAATCGCAGAAGACTGAGCGTTGGTTGAAGTAGAAGTTCCAGGGCCATCAGCCGCCGAAGATGATTGCGTTGCCACCGCTGTGGTGCTAACACTGACGTCGGTGGTATAGGTTGGGCCCTCAATACCGCGGGTTGTCGCAGACGACGGACTTCCTGTAGCGAGGAACTGTCGCTGTCTCAGTTTGTCTGCCGTTGTTGGCGCCGGGTTGGGTAAAGTGTATGGATATCGATAGAAGCGCCTGGGTCAAGTTAGAGAGCAAGGCCTGTGTATATGTAATGGAAAATACGCCATGAGACTACTCACTGCTTCGTGTCTCGCCACAGAGGACCAGCCTCTGTGACAGACACTGCCAAGAACTGCAATAGTAGAGCTGAGATACGCATGGTGCTGAGAAGAATATGGATGCACCACTAAATATAAATCACACAAAGCTGACAGCCGACCAGGGCGAGGTGAGAAATTAAATAGGACTCGTAAGCTCAACAGTGAGTGCTTGTCGGCGGGAGGCTGAGTTGAGTCGAGAAGTGCTGGGTTAACGTCGGGCGGGAATCACATTTAAGAATGTGACATCACTGAAGTCACTCCAATTCTTGTAGTCAAACAACCACTTCCAGCGCAAGGGTGCAAACTCGATGTGTGATTTGGAGGCCCAGAAGGACGAACAAAGACTTGGGGAAGACACGACGCAGTCTCCACGAGCTTGACTGGCGTTCTTTGGTCTTGGAAGCTTCGTGAATCCTTATCCCCTAGGGATGGATCCAGAGTATTAGCTCTATATTGATAGAGCTGAAGAAGATGCAAAGAAGTCGTGACCCGACAGTGCAGTAATCAGATGGGCCTTTGATGTCGTCCGAACCGACCAGAAGGTTGATGTCAGTGCTTCAGGCGTCGAGGCAATGTGGAAAATGAGGGTCGAAATGCCACGGCAAGAATATCTATTCTCAACCTTCCCAAGCTAATGACTCTTGATGAGAGCAACGAAATGAATGCTTGACTTGGCAAACTAGAATAGTAAAGAGGGTGATATTGGACATGGAAAAAAGAGTGAGGATGGAGATGAGAGCAGCCTAGGGCGAACTTGTCCTCCTCCGACGTGCATCGTTGACTTGCGAGGTCTAGAATCCGCGATGCATGAGGGTGGCATCGATCTTTGTATGTATGACTCGACGCAGTCGAGTACATGCGAACTGGTAGGCCACAGCCACGCGACCAGCTGCGTCTAGCACTGAATAAGTATGACTACAACCCACAGCAAGCATAAATAAATCTACTGGCAGGGATTTATCGGAGCAGAAAGGACGATTCGACACGTTGACCAAGATGAGACCAGGACTGGCCGTCGAACGACCTGGGCACGTCGATCGTCCATACCCAGTCCTCTTTCGTCTCAAGTCCCATAGACGAGGGTATGAGCATATTCCTGTGGACATCGAAATGCGATTGCAATTTTCGCGAGGGGCGACGACTTATGGACTAAGCGCCAGCAAGCCCAGTCGATGTTGTCCCTCATGAGTTTGGGAGTTTTCAAACGTCGTCAAAACAAGCGTACAGCCGCATTTGATTGGCGTTGATCACCGCCAGTCGCGGCGTGGAGTGCTTCCTGTCCAATCACTGGTGCCCCACGATTCCAGTCTGTGGCACTGGGGTAATCTCTGCAAGCGACTGCCGCTACCACAAATTAACTGTCATTGACCCTGTCAGTCTATTGCTTGTGGACTGCAACTCTGTGTCAATCTCAAGTCACCGGAACCATGGTTTCGGTCAATATCTCAGTCAAAGTGCTCCTAAATTCAGACACCACGATGACCACGACTACGTCTGCCAGGGCAAATAACATGGTTTTATAAGCGCGACAAAGTATCGAGCGCATTTTGATTGCCTAATTTCGCATCGTCGATGACAGCATTACTTCAAAACACTAATCACATGATAATTCGAGACGATCATGTCACCCCGAGAGTGCCGGGCATTGCATTTGACCTGAAGGGTGGCGGAAGCTGCACATCAAAATTGCTGTGCGAAAGGCTCATAAAACTAGGGCAGCGAGAACGTGGGATGAGTAGACGATTCCGAGGATGAAATTGCCACAGGACTTCAAGACCATCGACCACAACGCCGACTCGGCACCCGTGCTGAGATTTCATGTCGCAGATGTTAGCAAAGGCGCCGCGACCGCCGACTCGGTGCCGTATCCGCGTTTTCAGCTAATTAAGAATTTGCTCATCTGCATCACGCTCAATATCTTCATATTAGAAAGTCTCGTTTCCGGACGATCCGTCAGCCGCATTGCCGAGTGGCTTGGTAGCACTAAGAGTCCACCCTGGGTTCAAGACGCGTATCCTCGTACCTTCTCCGGAATTTGTATTTCTTTTATACGCGATTTGTAACTATTTGCATGTCGCCATATCCAGTCTCCAAGAGTAAAAAGAGCATCATATCATGGAACCACCCGGGATCTCAACGAAGATGTCCGCGTATAGTAATTTCGAGCGTATCCATCCGGGACCATGACAATATATAAAGTGTCGAAGATGAACTTCAAAACCTCTGTCTTCGTCATAAGAACGGCCATTCTCCGTACAAGCGGTCGGCCAAAAGACATCCGCAGACATCATGAAGACAGCTTCTTTCGCGCTCTTGTCCGTGGCAGCCGTGCTCGCAAATGGACAGGCGTCCGTGTTTCCAATAGCCGAAGTGGAGTCCTCAACTTGGAACTCATCTTTCAAGTTCACCAAAGAGCAAATTGATCTCGGCAGGCTCACGCCAGAGCTAGTCACCAGCCTTGAAACTATTCTCAACTTCGACCGTAGCCAGCTCGCCAACGGCGGTCCCAGCCAAGACAGCTTCTACAAGCTACCCAGCAACTACTCCGCGAAGTCTCCCCGTAACCCCGGTCAAGTTCTCAAGATTCAGGAGTTCACTGATCCGAATGTTTACAATATCCCGGCCCAGACGGCGCTCTCCCGCATCCTTTATTCGACGACCGACTTCAACGGGACCTTGATCCTTGCTTCTGCCGCCATTCTCTGGCCCTTTACGCCTAAGAAATTCAGCGCAGGCAAGGGTGACAAGAACATAGCTAAAGCCCCCGTGGTCCTCTGGACCCACGGTACCTCAGGTTTCTACGCAGACGGCGCTCCCTCGGCGCACCGATCCCTGTTCTACGGCGATATAATCCCGTTTACGCTCGCCCAGGCCGGCTACGTCGTCGTCGCCCCGGACTACTCTGGCCTCGGCATCGACAAGTCCTGGGACGGGAGCTTCATTCCGCACCAGTACCTAATCCGCAATGCCGCCGCGGGTGACGCCCTGAACGCAATTCGAGCCGTCCGCAACATCAAGACTTTCTCCGACAAGATAACCGACCAGTATGTGGTCATGGGACACAGCCAAGGCGGTGCCGTCGCCTGGGCCGTCTCGGAGCTCCTTGCTCAGAAACCGCAGAAGTACTCGGACTGCCAGGCGGGTCACCTCGGTACCATCGTGTTCAATCCTTTCAGTGGCTCTCTTTCCGAAATGGGCCCCGAGATCTTCTTTCCTTGGGTCGGCAAGGCGCTGGACAGCATCTTCCCGTCTTTCAAGCTATCGTATTGGCTCACTGATCTGGGCGTGGCGCGCACCCAGCTTCTTGATCAGCTTCAGGGCGGACAATTCGTTTCTCAGGTTCTGTTCGAGAATGCTACCGAAATTGTCAACCCGGCGTGGAACCAGACGTGGTACGAAGAGGCGGTGACGCCGCTGACCAACCCGGGCAAGGTCCCCTTCAAGGGTCCCATGATATTGATCGAGGGGACGGGGGACAGGGGTGACTCGTACAACAGGAACAAGGCCATCTGGAACGCCACATGCCGCAAGTACGGAGGCGATTTTGAGTTCGCGGGTATCAACGGTACGGGGCATTTCCCTACCATGGATGCCACTAGGCAGATGTGGCTTAGGTGGATCGAGGACCGCTTCGAAGGCAAGCCGGTCAACGTGAAAGGATGTGCCACGTCTGAACTGACGAGCTTCTTGCCCGCTGCGAGGTACCAGTCGGTTACCAAGTCATACTTTGAGTGGACGGGCAAGCCGGAATGGTTCTACGGGGTACCTGCTGGCTCGTTTTGAACCTCTTGAATGATAGAGTACTTTCTGAGGCATGTGCGAGGATAATTCGTTACAAGATGTTCAAATCAGATCATTCAGATCACCGGCTTCGGACTTAACTAGACGAACAATTATACAGTGAGAAACGAGACGTTGGAGATGATAAGACACATCTTAGGTCTAGAATATGATTGCTTGAGGATGAGATACACATAGCGAATTGGAAACGACTCTCCAAGATATATCAGACCTTTGATTGGATGGGTGCAGTCTGGTCAACTTGTTGTGCCACACAGAGTCTCGTCTTTCGCGGCTCGGTTTGCACACAGAAATCGATTTATTACCAGCAGAAATCAACGATTTGTTTCGCTCGCAGAGTTAGCCTTAGACCTCCGTTGTGCACTTCAACTGGTATCGGACATGACACGCCGTTTTGACGCTGTCAGGTACCCCGATATCCTCCTGGCTCGCCGATGTATCCCGGTCCCAGGAGTGCTTCCTTGACGGGGCACTTGTACATGGCGGTGCTAGCTACCAGAGCACACGACGACCTTCTTAGGTCTAAGACCCTGTTGGTTTATCTCCTCATGATGTATAGTGTATCCGTTCCCAGTTGCACCTGGCGCTGGAGCCGGGCCTCTTTGGCTTACTACCTACTGTGAGTATGTTGCTCATCGACGCGAACGATGTAGCGCAAAAGGAGAAATATCAGACGCTCTCGGTGTCCAGAGTACACTGAGACACGCATACTGCCCGTTTCTCCCACGAGTGCGGCCAGTTGGGCGCTTGGGTCCGAGAGGTCGTAGAGTACCAAAAAATCGCCATATTCCGTTAGCCGACGGTATGAGGGCAAGGATCAGATCACTGACGGAGACGCTGTCTGAATGAAGCCAGTAAACTACGAGGATGGGGAGGAAGAGCCGTTTAGGTGACAGCATTGACTGTTTGACACCAGACAGGAGCTCCCAAGTGGAAGACACGCCTAAGTGAGTGATGCTCGCACCTATATGCCTAAGCTATGCCCGATGGGTTATGTTCTGGCACTGCAGGTTCAGAAACTCGATGTAAATGTCGACAGGATTCATGTCGACGTATTATTGAACCTTTTTTGTAGGCTGAAGACTACCGTAGCCTCTACTGACTGGATCAGACTGGATCAATCTCTATAGCTGAATATACAGGGGCTAAGGTGCACCGACCTGTCGAACTCGCGACTATCGGATAACAAGAAGAGGTTCCTCTGAAGCAAGAGAAAGATTGGGTAGGGGGTTGGGTCGCAACGGAGATACCTCTGTCTACGACTGTTCGATGTCTAGTTCGAGTGACTGGCGCGTTTCCTGCTCATTCGTTGTAGGCGCTCCACGGGCACATTGAACCAGTGACTATCCCCTCCGAGACGGGGGGTGGCCAATGGATTAGGGGTCAGGACGGCTGGTTTTCTACAATCACTACATCTTCAAATTCTGTCAGCGAGTCAGCTGTCAGCGGGCGACGATGCAAGATGTCGTGTCTAGCACACGCTACAGGACCAAGATATAAAGCAAAGTTTAGGCATTGACGAGTTATCTTATCTGTTTGAGAATAGCCCGGCCGTCAATCTACACAATATCCTGGGAAGGTGACTTACTATTTTTTTTTCTCTCTCTCTCATCCCTTCTTTACTTTTTTGGAAATCAGCAGCACGCAGAAAACTCCCCAAGAAAGAGGTCCGGTGTGGGCAACTCATGTCCACCGTGTAACTCTGTCACAACTTAGTATCCTTCGCCGCTTTATCACAGCATTGCTAGATACCTAGGTGACGAAATGATTGATCCGTGGTCTTGCTAGGGTGGGGGGAAAATGCAGACAGCTTCACTATGTGGCCAGGCAAGAGGGTGGCTTTCGTTCCTCCCGATATAATTGGATACCTCGTCCCTGCGGGAGGTCGACCAGCTGAGTGGAAGTAGGTCTTGGACAGTCATGGAAAGAGCAATGCACACGCTGACTGGATTACCGTGACGTAGACGAGAACTTGGTGCATATTTGTGCAGATTTGGCATTCATTCGCTGCCAGGATTATTTGACATTGAGTGTCTGCTACAGCAGATATGTAGTCGGCCTCCGGCAGGACTGCACGTCAGGCCCTGACGCAGCGAATGATTGGACGTCTTACGGGCAGAATGCGCAGTTGCGTGTGCAATCAACCACGCTGCATGGTTTCACCCCGACATCCTCCAATGATATTCGATAGCAGTATGACTGCCGCTCGCCGTGGTTGTCTGTTCTTAGGAATATTTAATACGGCCATCCATGTGTCACTTAGGATTCGGTAGATGAGGATGTTGCAAGAACAGGCTCTTTCTAAACATCTGACTCAAACACCACCAGCGCAGAGAGTGAAAGCTACCGCAATTTTCACGGGAAAGGACCTCGAAGTCCTTTCCCAAGTCCATTCCCCGGAATGGAAGATCAGGATGATACTAGCGAGTGTGAAGATCAGGATGATACCAGCAAGTGTGAGCGACTTCTGCTTTTCTTTTCTTCTTTTTCCTTTCTCAATCTTTTCTGACATGTGACCCAATTAAGATTTTGAGGAGGCTGTCAACTGGCAGGACTATCGAACTCCTTCTGATGGATTCTCTCACCCCTATTGGAATACCGACTTCACATGGCCTGGCGAGGAGCACCTTCCACCACCTGAAATCAGCGGCGCTGCCACATCTCAAGGTGCCTCTGACTTGATACCACCTTATGAAATCCCAGGTACACTGCTACCCGCTAATAACATCGACGAAAACACGGAACTTCCCAATGATACCAATGCTGCGCATGCTTTCTCTTCGGTTGACCCGACATTACTCTCCTTGAACACTTATCCGCAGCACGTGCCTGCAACTGAGTCGCCTATCAGTCCCGACTCCTCCTCCAACAGAACTCATGGCGCTCATACTCTCTAGAGACCTCTCCAGAGCAATGTTGAGCCTGTAGATGATGGAGCCATGGACCTGGAGCATGAGTCAATGGACACCAGAAATGGTGCGACTCTTGTTCCACCGGCGACCCACCGCTCTTTTTCGCAAACTTCAAGCACGGCCAGCCCTACGGCAAACACAACCTTTCAGGACAATTATTATGACGAGATTGAAATGCCAAACCTCAGTGACTGGGTAACTGAAATAGACAACACCTTTCGTTGCATGTGGGCCGATTGTGAGACGTCTTCTCATGACAGGCGTGATGCACGGTAAGTCCCAGCAATAGCCTAAGTCTGGACTCATATTAACAGCATGTCTCTTCAGAAGGCACCTCAAGACTCACGTGAAGCCAGTTATCTGCAAGCTCTGTTCTAAGCAGATGGCTGAGGCTAGCTATATTAGGAAGCACTTGAAATGCCATCGGCCTAGCAACGAAAGAACGCGTTTTATTTGCCAGTTATGTCACAAGGGATTCACACGGATGGACAACCTTAGGAAGCATTGGAATAACAGCAGGGGGAACTGCATCAAGAAAAGATACCTCTAGACATTCATTCGCAGCAAAATACACGTGCTTTCACATGCGCATTAGTTAGTCACTGGTGCAACACGTTGAAGTTTTCTTCGTTGACCCTAGTCTGACACGTGTATGGGAGTGTGCATATGTCGTCGTGCTCCTCTGGAAACATATGAATGCTGCATAGAGAGGAAGTGATAACAGTGTCTCGTCCTGAATAGCCAGGATGGCAGTTCTGTCCGATATCCAAGTCAACCTAGATTCTCAATCCTCCAAACTCGCACCCCCGTCTGCTTCCGTGTCCGTCTCAGAGTCACACTTCTCTAACTGCGATTCCATGCAAGATGCTTCCTGTGCTTGGTCATCTGCCGTGACTTCAAAGTCAAAATCCGAGAGCCCAGCTGTTGACGCAGTCAGTCAAGAATTTAACTGGCGGTATGAGTATGGGAACCTTACAGTCATTCACATTCCCATGGCCTCCTTCGGAAAATTCACTCTCATCAGAGCCATGCTGAGCCAAGCTGTCGTCCTCGAATTGTGTGATCTGGGTTAACGAATCCGCTTGATAAGTTCCAGACGTGCTCAAAGTACGAATCTGTTGCAAGACAGGGTGGGAAATGTCGTGAATCATTGATATAAGATTATTTCGATGCTCGACCCATCGAGCGTCTTTCCGGCCGTCAGGAAGGAGAGCAGGGCACCAGTTGGGATGAACTTTATTGTGAGAATCAGGGGGGATGAAATCGATCGGGTGATACCTCATGTATAGTTTGCAACAGAGACAGGCGGGCTTGCTACTGCCAATGAAAGGGTCGTCGTTCCAAAATCGTAGACCTCCAGCGTGGAAATGATCCGCCATCTGCACTTCGCTGTGCACACGGGGCTTGAGGGCTCTGTTACCGCCAGCGTGTCTAGATAAGATCCCGGCGCTGAGACCACACGATATGTCCAAAGTATTCAGACAGTCGCATAGTGCCTCGTAGTCAGAAGCATCTGCGGGCATAAGCCGCCGGAGAATACTTCTTATATTTGTGTGCGCGTCCGCCGAGGGCACCTCAACGCCTCGCGGTAACGGTACCGACTCCACACGGAGGTTGTTGTCAGTCAAGAATGTCCGCAGCCGATATGCGTCGTCAATGAGCTGCGTGACTGCCCGGATGCGAGAGGCCAGGCGCCCAACAAAGTGGCGGACCATTCGGAAAGACTGGGCTATCTCATTGTTTACATCGCCGTCATCAGACTCCCGGCAATATTCCTCTACTCTTTGCATAGAGACCGGGTCACGAGCCTCATAGGCCTTCTGGCACACTGCCAATGGTTGTTGCCAAGACCGAACTGTAAAGCCGCCCAACCAGGCACGAAGGCTCGCGTCTAGATCACGGTTATGTTAGCTCCCATTCTCGTAGCCTTGTGCTCAAATGATTCACTCGCATGTCTTAGAACAGCTATTATATTGAGGGACGTACCTGTGTCACTGTTACCATCGAGAAACCCCAAGCACTTCTTGGCTGATCTTGTGAGAAATTTCCATTCCTTCCAGATACGTTTTGAAGCAAAGGAGGAACATTTCTTCGCCAGGGCTGCTTCCTGCTCAAGCTTCGTCTCTCCCGAGGAGCTGGAAATATTCCGAAGATGAGACAAAACAGACTCGAGAAAGCTAACGACTGAGGGACCAGCACCTTCGTTGGAGGATACCCAAATGACGCAGCAATCTACGCGTTCCTCAACTGCCACAGTCGAAGTACTTGGCCCTCCTTTGTCGTAATCGCAAATGAAGGCTAGGTTCTTGAGAAACCTCCGTCGTACACCTGTGATCGAGGAGTAATCATGGCTCGCGATAGAGTGCGACTCGTGGACTTTCTTCACGATGTCAGAGAGGATCAATATTTCGAATAGCCTGCGAAGAAGAGCATCGTATTTGTCCAGTCGGGGGACCATGCGCTGTCTGTCCATTATCAACGATCTTGTGACTCGGTTTGGCCACTAGAAAACGATTGAATAGACGTTGTAGTTAGGTACGGTTCAAGAGTCTAGATGGTTTTTCCGTTTCTTTTCGTTTTTGCGCACAAACAGGCTCAGGTTAATACCGAACGAAGGGACTGAAAGGACGAAGCGAGAGTTTACCGAAACGATATCAAATGCACATTGAACCTGTCGCTGAAAAGGGGAGGGGAGCATCCCCAAGTCGGTGGCTTCCTCTGCATAACGTTATTAGCCAATCACGAGCGGCATGGTGCGTTTGGTAGGCCTCCTACATGTCGCATGTGGGAATGATTTGGCGGCGTCAAAGTAGGTCAGGCAACTGTTGGTGCCCAAGGATGGAAGACAACAGGTTCAAATCATAACTGAGGCATATTTCTCAGGCTACCACTGTGCCAGAATGCAGGACGTAACAGTGCGTACTTGACAGAAGATAGTTGGCTTACTGACATGTAACTTTATCGTTTCAGTTGACAATACTACCATATCAATGGCCTTCCGGCCCGACAACTGAGCCCCTACGCCGAACTGAGTACTGTCTCCAAGACTTGATTCTCGACACCATGGATGACTTATATATGATATATACACGCTTAAACTAGTGATAATAAAGTAGTCTCTATAGTATACCTTCTGAAGAAATTATGGTATATAAGTCATAGTAGTATAGAACTATAGATACCTTAGCTACTTCGGCCCTCTGTAACTACGCCTGCAACCATGGTTATTGCCCTGCTAACGCGTGCGTTTTTTGCTTAAAGCCATTTGGCCGGTCTGTAGCACCATATCGAACGGCTCATCATATGCGATTCTTTGCAATTGCAGAAGACGAAGACTGGATTTTGTATGATAGGGAGCGGGTGGTTGTCTCGACTGATGAATGTGAACTGGTGGCATCAATTGCTTGGAGTTTGAAAGATCCACGGAACTCTGGACAGGCTATGGGCCATATTTGTATGCCGAAGTCGGAAACCACCTTCGGTGGCAAACTGAATCTTGCATGCTACTATTTCGATTACACGGTGATTACGTTTGGTGAGCTGCTGAGCGATTCCAGGTCTTGCGTGTAAGCCGTGCGGGTCTGATATTGGGATGTCAGACATGAATTCAGTTGTGCAGAACGGTTTGCTCATTCGGGGTTCATATTATAGGGGGATACACACCGAGACAGGCTAGATTCGCAGTGCTGCAACACTTGACATTATCTGCAGCTAGCGCTCGTATCCGTCCAAGTCGTGATTGTGTCTATCGCTAGACTGCTCAACTCCTCTGCCATGTTTTATATTCACTGGGTCTGTAAAGACTCCCAGCGGCGTTGAAGAGACTGCCCCGTGGGACTGGCCAGGGTTCATCATACACGAATCCAGGTGGCCACCGCCCATCGTAGTTGGGTGGGACGTTGTCCTCATGATAAGGAGGACCGGAACCCCAGAGCCCCTTGGCCGATCGGGGCTATCGGCTTCAGGTTCACTGTTAAAGCCAAAACCTCGGAACTTGGGTGGCCATGACCAACCGTGAATGTACAGAGGTGGCCATTGCCCAATGTATTTGCGTAGAATGTTATTCCGGTCGGTGTTTATCGACTCTCGCTCGAGCAATCACGCCTTCCTCTGCCGGTATGCTCCACGGTCCTGCATAACTTCCCCTCTACTCGGACTCAAGAACCTGCGCCTTGGCCTTAGCCTTAAACCATTCCTCCTCCTTGTCCACCCATACGCTCTCCGGACCGAAGAACACTATGAGCTTCTCCCCGGGTAGAAGGGATAGAGGCTGGCCATCGATACACCCAGAGCCTCCAAGATATCGTCCCGTTTCTGCAGGAGCCATAGATGCACCGCAAAGACATAGTCGTGGACCGTAAGGAAATCGCCCGTCGCCCTCACCACCAGACTGAGATTCTGGGGCCGCGGCCGCAGCATTCCGCAGCACTCCAACGGAAAGCATCGTAGTCGTCATCGGCGGCGTCGCCGCCGCCGTGATCAAATGAAGTGGAATGGCCTCGGTGCAGCTCGACCCACTGGTCCTCCCAGTCTTCGAGCTGCGAGACAGTAACGGTAACCGATGAGATCTTTGGGTCGGCATAGGGTGCTTGCGACACGGCATGCCATATGATATAGGTCGCATCGACGAAATCTTGATATCAAGTAATCAAGACCGTACTATGTACACCGGCATGGCTTCGCCGAAATGGTTTGTCTAGTCGGAGACAATATGTATAACCTGATGGGACTGTCTCTTCTGAAATTCGGCCGAATTTGGCTGGAAACTTGATCTGTCAGCAAATTCGGCCGAAATTATGGGCCACTTATGGCGGCCGATAGCGGGCACTTTCTCAATTGAAAATTTTGGTCTGTGCTTTACTATAGCAACCCTAGGCGTTCGTAATTGTATAACCCGGTAAACTTGGCTATTTGATATAGCCAATCAGAACGTAGTATTCTAACGCGCTTGTAATTAAACCCTAGCCTTCTTATAGCCCTAGATCCATTTTATTTCTAACTAACTACTATTACTAAGGTAAGCTAACTACTAACCTTTTTACTATTTACGAACGCGTAATTATACTTACAAACGCGATTTTATCTTTATAAGCTTCTATATTCAATACCGATCATCTGGTATTTTTTTTAACGAAGAAACGAGCTTATTTGGTTAAGTTTTGATTGATTTGCCTATTTTTAATTAAGCTAGTAATATTAAGATCGATAACGCGTTATTATATATATTTCATTTGATTTTGTAGAGTATTATTTGGTTTTATAGAACGATATATAATTAAAGATTATACTAATATAATCTTATACGAAATCAGATAACGCCGCGCCCGAATAAACGCGGCTTTATAGCCGATAACGAGGCTGATTAAAAGCCGGCTAAAAAAATACGGATCGATATAAGCTCGAATAATAATAATTAAGGTATATCGAATATTAACAAGTTTAATTAACCCTAAACGACATTTAGTAATAATATTTAAGCTATTACGACTATTAAAAATATAGTATAAGTTTCTACGAGTTCCGACAAGTCCGGCCAAAATGGTATAAAGCCTAATAAAGTTTAACCGTTTTCGACTAAAGATATAGATAAGTTATAAGAAGCTATTTAACTTTATAGAATTTCGTACGGTATTATAGATATTATAAATAACGTTAATCTAATATTACTAACGGATTGGCTAAAGTCGTATAAGGATCGTAAGCTATTAACCGGTATTGTTAAAGAGCCGGACTATAATAATCGATTCAAGTTAACGTCGTATATTCTCGAACGGTATAAGAAATCGTCGTTTAATAATATTAATAAGATTATCGATAACGTTCCGGTATATATAATATTATATATATCTTTTGAATTTTATACTAACTTGAATAAGACTATTTAACGCTTTTTCGACCCTATATACAAGTATATTAAAGGTTAACGATACCCGGTTAACCTTAATATAACTCGTTAATAGTAGTATAATACTTTAGTAACGTATATTATAGTTGTATAAGGTAAATAATTATCGAATAGTCTCTTAGGTTTTTGTATAACGTTAATTAACGGGTTTAGAAAACGAGTAAATTTATAAGAAATACGAGAACTTGGTTATACTAATAGCCAATTACGTATACAATTCTATAGCTTTGAACGGGAGTTATACAAACTATCAGTTTTCTTTATAAGCTAATTTATATACTATTCGAAACCTTATAAGTTTGGTTAAGACTAAACGATCTCGTTCGATTTCTATTAAATATAAATATAATATAGGTATTGGTAAACGAAATAATACGATATCGAACGTTAGCGATTCGGTACTAATCGAGATCGTACGTAGGCTTAAAAACGAGAACTTGTTTAAATTAGTTCGTTATACTTTAAAAGAAGTTGATCTTCGTTCGTTTACCGATCGACTAGATCGTTTAGGGAAGTAGGTTTTCGTTTAGTAGTAAAGAATTATAATTGACGAAGTATCGCGTTTGTCTTTCGGCGTTCAATTTTAGCTATTTAAGTAGAGAAGCTTATACCTTCGTATAAGGTAGTATAATACAAAGTAGTATTTTACAATATTTATATCTCTTTAAGTAAATATCTAATATTTAATATTTAATATTTAATATTTAATATTAGATATAATTAATATCTAATATCTAATATTTAATATCTAATATCTAATATCTAATATTTAATATTTAATATTTAATATCCAATATCCAATATTTAATATTTAATATTTAATATTTAATATTTAATATTTAATATTAGATATAATTAATATCTAATATTTAATATTTAATATTCAATATTAAATAGTTTATATTTAATATTAGATATAATTAATATCTAATATTTAATATTTAATATTTAATATCTAATATTTAATATTTAATATTAGATATATTTAATATCTAATATTTAATATCTAATATTTAATAGTTAATATTTAATATTAGAAATAATATTATATTTAATAGTTAATATTTAATATCTAATATTAAATAGTTTAAACTATTTAATATTAGATATAATTAATATCTAATATCTAATATTTAATATCCAATATTAAATAGTTTATATTTAATATTAGATATAATTAATATTTAATATCTAATATTTAATATCCAATATTAAAGAGTTTATATTTAATATTAGATATAATTAATATTTAATATCTAATATTTAATATTAGATATAATTAATATTTAATATTTAATATTAGAAATAATATTATTAAATATCTTATATTTAATATTAGATATCTTATATTTAATATTAAATATTAGATATAATTCATATTAAATATTAAATATAATTAATATTAAATATATTTTATTTCTTATATAATATATCTAATAATTTATATCTAATATTAGATATATATTATATCTAATAAGATATATTTAATACGATATATCTAATATTTAACCTTAAATATTTAATATTTACGATTTTAATATTTAATGTTTAATATCTTTTATTTATTATATAATATTTAATATTATTAATTTTATTCTTTCATTTTTAAATACTATATTATTTAATATTAATTTTAACTTTAAGATTTTAACTAAAATATTATATATATAAATTATTATTAATAACTATATAAAACAGCTTATTTATAATTTTATTTATATAGTTATAATTTATATTATTTAAATATATTCGGTAAGGATTTATTAAACCCGTTTATAACCGGTAACGATTTAGCTTACCCAAGTATATTCGGTATCGATTTGGCTTATTTAATTATTTTTGGCGATAATTTAGCTTGTTTAATTCCGATCTAGACCTTTCAATCTTTTTCAACCTCGTTTATAATAATACGCCTACGTATTTATCTCGATTATATTCGGATAGAAGTTAAAAACCTTTACCGACAAAAAAACTTTATTTCTTCTATTATCCGTTATTTATTAGATATTTATTATATTACTATTAACTTTCTATTATTATATAGAGAATTTCGATAATAGATAATCCTTACGAATTAATACTATTCGATAATTACCGACGTTATACGATAACGTATCGAATAACTTTATTTTGATTACGGCTTTTTAGATATTGAGATCTTAATTATATTAACAACCGAAGGCTTCCAATTAATATTAACCGTTATCCAAAATACGCGTCGAAGGTTAAAAATTTTACGTAAAAGAAATATAGACGAATACGAAGTTTTCCGATAATAATTATATACGTTTTTTAAAGACTACCGTCGTATAAGTAATAAAGCGGCCCGGTGCCGGATAGGTCGTAGGTACCTTTATACCTATATATGTTCGTAATATTTTAATATCTTACGAGACTTAACTTTTAAAGTTTACTATAAATTTTACCCGAACGAGATTATAAACCGACGTATAGTTATTAACCAACGTTATAAAGGTTTTATTATTACCGGCCTAAACTATATTTAGAATGTTAATATTTATCTTAAGTTTAAACCGTACGGTTTCGAGATATATATGTTACAGACCAACGGTTACGAAGGGAACCCCGCCAATCGATAAGGAACAGACATGCAGGGCGTATCGCACTGCATGGGCCAGGGACCCCGGGTCACGTGACTGATAGAAGGAATAGTTTCATAGCAGGCATATCAGGATATGGGTGATAGTTTCCTATCGACCATATCACCACAGTCTCTACAAGTATATAGGAAGGAGTCTCTCTAGACTCCGCTACAGATAGTTCTTGATCACCCAGTGATCAATCTAAGTATTCAATTGAGGTTATCTTTTGAGTAAGACACTTGTCTTAACGATACCAGAGTGAAGACTGCTTGTTACACCTTAACTTACTTACCCT